>PVIW01000451.1:0-116853 GCA_004026585.1 Noctilio leporinus | reverse complement strand
AACAAAAAACAAAAAACAAAACAAAACAAAACAAAACAAAAAAAAAGACTACAGCAGCCATTTCTGGGAGGATACCAGTCACTGCAGCGACAAATGTGTGCCAGTGACGCAAGACATGAGTGTGACATGGTTCAAAGTTTCCTCATTCTTGGGCCTGAGCCTCTGAGCCACCTTAGGCCATCCATTTGTCACTGGTAAAGGAGTATTCTTCAGATGTCTACACTGTACTAGAACGACTGCTTGCTTGCTTGGATCTGTGACTAGTTTCTGGAAGGAGAAAGTCATGGAACTGAACTTGAGATGGGCAACTAGGATGGATTTGCCGCTGTGGCTCCTTCCTGGCCCCTCCTATGGAGTTCAGAGGAAGAAAGCTGAACAAGGCTTCAGTGCCTACTTTCCGTGTGCCAGGCCTGCTAGTCAGCCTTTGAGGTCTGGAAGAACATCCACTTCTCCCTGGATGTTGAGAGGCAGCCTTGCAGAAGGGGACATGCCTTAGCTACTGTCTTGGTTCCTTGCTCAAGAGGAATTTGCGGTAATCTTAGCAGACCACCAGGAGGAGGCTGGCTGGCCCATCTCTCTGGATTCCTTGTGCCCACCAACTGTGGGCACAACCTGTCATTGCTGCATCCGTGTGGCCTGGAATGATCTAGATGATACCTTTCCATGCCCTGCCTCCCATTTGGCTCTTAAGCGAAGTAATTCAGGAGCAACCTCAAGCTGAGTAATTTGACTGAAATCACTGAGGTGCTCTCCAGCTCAGAAGTGAGAGGAAGGGAATGCTGTGTGAGTAGTACCAGTAGTTTTTCCCTCTCCTCGGTAAGAAGAACCTAGCGATTTTATGTGCAGAGTGCATTTTCTCCACCACCAGGCTCATTACATATATCCTGTTATGAAAGCTGCTCCCATCACAAGAAAATTCTAGAATGTAACATTGAGCTCTTGAACAATGTGGAATGGGTTGAGAAAAATATGACGGACTCCAAAAGCCAGAGAGTCAGTGGAGCTGAAAAAAGAGTAAAATGTAAGAGAGAAGAGACAAATTCTGAATTTGAACAAGGTAGATGGTTTCTACTGAATGAGCACCACGCTATTTTTATTTACTGAATGCTTATCATGCAATTGGCTGATGAACTCCACTGTGTGCTCACATATTCAACTGTAATTGTATATTGAAAAACTCTGTATAAGTATAAACCCTTGCTACTGCACTTGCTCAAGTCAAAAAGACCAGAAATAGAAAGGTGAGGCATTTTGATGCAAAAACACACATAATCTTCTCAATAACATAGAACTGTAGGTAATACAGGAGAAGCGACCTCAATTTAATGGTAACTTGTATTCTTAGCCAGTGGTGCCACATAAAAATAGTAGGTATGGCAAAGTAGTAAAAAATTATTTGTGTAACTGTGTAACTTTATTATGAAAGCCCATGATTTAGAAGCTAATATAGTGGAGTTTATTGTGCAACTTGTGAGGTTTTATTATTTATTATGCATTTCTTCAGAGCTTATTGAGTGTCCCTATTGTCGCTCATTTTGATTTACTGGGTAATACAAAAGAGCTTATCACATCACTTGATAGTGAAATTCTGATTTACTGTGAAATAGTTGTTCCAATCTGTTTCTACAATGGAAAGAGTTTATCTAACGTTTCCTAATTACAGACAAGCTTCATCAGACACTTCATTTTCACAGAAATTAATATCTCCAAGAAAGCTTTGAATACTTATTTTGCAAGAGGAAAAATTTCCCCCTCAAAATGATCATTTATTATAATTTCTGGAAGCTTTCGAGTTGTAAATCAGCTATAAGAAAATGAAAGGCTTTTGCTACTCTGTTTTCATAGTGTACCATAATAGCACATCAATTGATGATACGGTTATGTTTCAATAGACTGAAGCTCAATTTTCCTAAAAACAATAAAGTTACTATCTTTGAAAACAGAAGTTTCTAATTATGTTTAAAAGGTTTGGCTTAACTGCTTTTTCCTCTTTCGCTTATCATAATCAAAACCTTAAGAAATAATTCTACAGTAAGCAGAATGGTAATTTACAACTTTGTACCAGAAATGTGCTATGTTTTAGAGGCATGTGTGTTTGTGTGCATTTTTTGACTCAAATACATTTGGAAATGAAATAACATGGAATGATATTCTAATGTGTATATTGTTTCTTTCTGTTGAAGTAATTCTTATTATTCAACTTTATATAAGCTTCCTAGCTACTAATTATCTTTAATAAGGAGGATGTGATTTAACCTTTAAAGAATCTGAAACTTGAATGTTTAATTTTACTAATCTAAAAACTAAACTATGCAGATAAGGTTTGCATTATTTAATTCATGTATATGCATTGATGTAAAAGTCATTAAATGTAGATGCTATCAAATTATGAAAACAAGTACATGCTAAATATACTATGGGAGTCATGCATAGTTTGTGGAAGGCCCCTCAGGCACCATGCAAGATAGAGAGGCATATTTTTAAACATTAATGTATCTACAGGGAGAATACATTAATTAGATCTTTCTATATTAGCAAGTAAAGAAAAAGGATAAGATCTTTGGGGAGATTTTATAGCTAGGAATAAAAGAAGTAAAAGTAGTAAGTAATCAAAGCAGAGAAATAATCTTTAAAAACCCAAAGTCAAGCTCTGGCTGCTGCTCAGTGGATAGGTGTCAGTCTGCAAGCCCAAAGGTTGCAGGTTCAATTCCTGGTCAGGGCACATAACCAGGTTGCAAGCCAGGTCCCCAGCCAGGTCCATAGCTGGAGGCGTGTGAAAGGCAACCATACATTGATGCTTCTCTCCCTTTCTTCCTCTTTCTCTGCCTTTCTCTCTAAAAAATAACTAAAATCTTTAAAACAAAACAAAACAAAACAAAACACCAAAGTCAGAATCCATACAGTAAAGTGTCATTTGTCACCTTAACATGCAATGAATTTAGCCATGTTTTGCTTCCTCTGGCAAGCCTGTTCCTTTTCTGGTAGTCAATAAACATTTTTTATGCAAAGCTCAAAATATGGTTATATAATATAGTTGATTGTCTAAAAGATAAATTTAAAATACTAAAAAGAAAACTGCAATCAAACCTAAAGGATAAAATTATTTATAGCTAATTAGATATCTTTCCCCAAAACACAGTCAGTAGCCTAATTATATAAGACATAGACTATAAATAAATGATGGCATAGAAACTATGAAGTATACCATGTATAGGAATGAGTTAGCATGTAAGATGAAAGTGGATATAGTCAATAAAAAGATAGGAAATTGAGCTTGATTTTTAAGTATTTAGAGACATGCCACAAGAACCCTAACTGGTGAAACTGAAAGTGGGATAAATTTTTTAAAATCCTAAATTCTCTTGAAATGCATTGAGAGATAGGCCAGCAGTCAAGAGCCAGAATGGCAAGAACAATGATGAAATTCTGACCAACAATATACCTGTGATCTCTCATGAATACTAAGAACATATCTGTTGTTGTAATACAATCATGGCCACATATGGTACATAAAAGTTATTCTTATTAGAATGCTTATCAAATCCACTTGGAATGTATATATGATTTTATTATTTTGAAGCTTTTTAATTTATTATGCCAAGTAAGAGACATTTCATTCTCCATAACACATACACAAACATGCACAAATAACACATATTAGCACACACTTTTACACGCACATTCATATGGTGTTAACTCAAATAGAAATGTAAAATTTGAAGTTGGCGGTTGAAACTCACAACCTTAGTCAAGTATTCAAACAAGGCTAAATGGACACTAATTTATTCTACTTCAATTCTCTAAGCTACCTAGATGTGAAAGGCTGAAAGGCCCTGATACACAGATATTTCTCTATATGCTTTTTCTTGTGTTTGATTTCAATCTTATTTCATTTTCTATCCTTCATGGATCATAAAATTACCTAAATCATAGACTAATACAGAATCAAAGAACATTTTACGAGAATTCTGAGCCGTACAAATGCAAGAAAGGCCACACATATTATTTTTTGATTATTTTAATAGTTTATTTGTATTGTATTTTTCCATTATCAGTTATGCCCCTTGTACCCTCTTCCATCTCCACCCCTCCCCACAATCAACACACTGTTGTCAATGTCCATGAGCCCTTTTTCTTTACTGCCCAATCCCTCCACTCCACAACCTACCCCTAGGGTTGTCAGCCTGCTCTCCATCTCTGACTCTATTTCGCTTGTTCGTGCAGTTTGTTCATTAGAGTCCACATATGAGTGAAATCATATGGGATGTGTCTTTCTCTGAAAGACACATATTTTAAAGCATTCTAAAACATAATTGTTTTAGAACCAGAGCCTGCCCAGTTCCCAACGAATGACTAATACTGCTGTGACTAATTCACATCCAATATGGATTCTGTAAAAGAATACAATTCAATCTCGAGATATAATTCATAGATTACATGCTGTGCAATGATGATGCCACTTATTCAGAGCCAATTTTGGAAAAATAAGCTTCCAAGTAGGCTAGCTTGTGCTGTGTTTCTTTAATAAAGCTTTCCAAATTATTTTTTATAATTTCAAAGTATTGTGAAGATAACAGTAGGCTCAATAGTAGTCACTTTATAATAAAAATGAAGGCCTCAAGGGCATTATTTACCCAACAGCCCTCAAATGAGCTGCTGAAAAAAGAATGCCTTTATTTCAACAACACAAATACCTTCTTATATTATTTGAAATATGCACAGCACATTATATCATAGTCTCTTACAGCAGAGAAAACTTTAAAAGCTTTGTTATGCTTTTATTGATAAATTATACATTATTAGGTTTGTATTAGAGAAACTTGTTTTCATAAAAAGAAATAAGTATTCTATTCAGCAGAAATGTTCTTCTCATTCTCTGACTATACACACATTTGGCTTCCTATGGGTAAGACTTTTAGCGAATTTGTTGGAGCCTTTCCAAGGACAGCCAAAATGCAATTTGAGATTGCAGTATTTTTATCTCTTTGAACTTAAGTATGATGGAAATGCTCAGAAATCTGCAAATTCACCAGCTCTCTTATGGGTCTTGTAGTGGAAGTAGTTAATTAATTTTTTGTTAGTAATCAACTTTGCAGTACAATAGCAACTATTTATTGTGATAACTTTACCAAATGTTGAATGAAATATTAATGTGATGATTCAGTTTTGAAATTTTAATCCAATTTTTACAGACATAAGTAGATACAAGTTATTAAAGTCATCTAAATATAGATCTTAGTAAAAGGAAGTTTAACCAATAAAATAGCCACAAGTGCATATATATCTATAACTTAAAAGTCAGACATAGAGTACATTATTCAATATCTTATTTTGTAGTTGAGGGCCATGACTAAATGATATAATAAAATTATATTTTTAAATAAATAAATGTTGGTCTACAATTGTTTAAAATGATATATTCACTAATAAGACTGTTTGTTATTTAGATTTTTAGAAGCGAACTCAATTGCAAAAAGGTGTCACATAATTTTTTCAGATATGAATGTATAATACATACTGTCCATACTTAAATTCATAGATTAATGGTAGCAGCCTTTAACATAGAGGCTGAGTCAGAGAAAATAGATATATCCTCTAACATTTCCCATGTGTCATGTTCTGACCTCGACATTTTTCATGTGTGTATCATATTGAGCCAAAAAAAAAAAAATAATAAAATGGCAATAAATATGTATCTATTAACAGTTACTTTAAATGTATTAAATGACCCTATCAAAATACATAAAGATTGTAACTGGAGAACAACCTAGGATTCTTACATATGCTGTCCTCAGGAGACTCACTTTACATTGAAAGATACACAATGAGTGAAAATAAGGATAAAAAGATACTTTCATAAGATGGAAATGAACAAATAAAATCTGAGGTAGCAATATTTATACCAAACAAAGTAGATTTTGAAACAAAGACTTTATTGCAGGAGATAAAGAAAGACCCAGTGATTCTACTACTTCTGGATATTTATCTGAAGAAACTGAAAACACCAAATAAAAAAAGGCACATACAATCATGTATTTGCTGCAGCACTATTTACAATAGCCAAGATATGGAAGCAAACTAAGTGTCCATCAATAGAGGAATGGATAAAGAAAAATGGTGCATATATATCATGAAATAGAATTCATCTGGTTCGATTTCCAACCAGGGCAACATAACAAGGTTGCAAGCCAGGTCTCCAGCTGGGTCCGTGGCTGGAGAAAAGTAAAAGGCAACCATACATTGATGTCTCTCTCCCTCTCTGCCTCTCTCCCTTCCTCTCTCTCTAAAAATAATAAATAAAATCTTTTAAAAAATTGCAAAACTTTCCATTTCTCTCTCTCTCTCTCTCTCTCTATATATATATATATGATGAATTTTATTTATATATATATACAATTCAGCCATAATAAGAATAAAAAAATTTTGTCATCTACAACAAAATGGATATACCTAGAGAATCATGTGCTGAGTGAAATAAGTCAGACAGGGAAAGACAAATACCAGATGATTAATAAACAAATAAATAAACAATCAGAACAGAAATAAGACTTGTAGATACAGAGAACACTTTGACAGCTGCCAGTCACTAGAAGTGCTAGAGGGATGGGTGAAAAATATTAAGGCATTTAAAAGTACAAATTGGTAGTTACAGAATAGTCATGGGGATGTAAAATACAGCATAATGAATTTACTTATTGATATTGTAATAACTATATATGGTATCAGGTGGGTCCTACATATAGCAAGCAGCATTATACATAATCATCTAATCATGACGTGGTGCACCTGAAACTAATATGATAATGTATGCTACCTATAATTTTAAAATAACATTCTTACAACTTTTCTTTTACATTTAGATGAGTTTTCATTATAATTATTAAATTACCATTTTTCTATTCCTTTCAATATCTATCATCCTGACCATCTATTTCCCTATATTTACAACCACCTATTTCCTTTGGGACAGATATCTACTTATAACATAGTATCTAAAAAATTGCCTGAAACAACAATCAGTGAAGATTGATGCAATTAATGAATAAATGCAAATGACACAAAATTATTTTCTTACCCAATCACTTCTACCTTAAATTCATTGTAGTTTATGGCATTCTATGATACCAAAATTTATTTTCAGCTTTAATACTAATTTTCTACCATGATATTTATATATTTAGGATAAGAGTTGAAAAAACAGGGGAATTGAGTGCAAGAGTTCAAAATCAGAACTTATCTGGAAATCTTTGCATTTCTCTTAGCTATTTTTCTTCTTATTTTTTCTCTTTTATTGAAAATGAATACAAGATAGGTAGGTAGGGACACTGCCAGGCTAGAGAAAATATTTTAAAAAGATAAAAAGTCATAAGGCGTACATGCACACAATGGTTTCTGATAGCTTGTATGTAATACATTCGTAGCAAAACAAAGAAAGCATACTTGTTTAGTGAACTCTGTAGGAACGCATGCTGGAAAGGGTAATAGTATTTAGATTTCAAGTCTCTAGATTTTAATTTATATTTCACGCATGGTTTAAAATACATATATCACTACATGATGCATATTAAAAGGAAGCTCGGGAAAACATAGAGTATATATAAAACCACTCATTGTAAGAAAAGAATAACTGATGCCATCTTAAATTGTTCCAATAGGATATGTGTAATGAATTTAATGATTCATGAATAGCTAAGAGAATGAAAAAAGAGGCCTCATTCTTAGAAAGTTCACAAGCTCAAATATACTAAAGCAGAAAACCGTAAGCAATCAGTAGTGGCATTCCTTATATTGTTAACTATAAGATATTGATATTACATGTAAAATATGAACTGGTATAAGAATGTAATAAAATGAAGCATGCAGATTTTTTAAATGAAAAAACTTTCAAAACATAGTTGAAAATCGTCTAGTTCAGTCTGTGGAAAAAAAATTGTGACCTTTACATTCTATAAATAACTCTATGAAAGACATTTTACTTTTATGTATATTAGCTTTAAAATTTCACAGGGATTTCATGAGGTTCGTATTTTCCCATCATAAAAGTAAATAAATAGATCCAGAGGGCAAAAAAATAATGCAAATGATTTGAAGATGAACAACAGAAAAGCTAGAAATTGAGAAAACAAACGCCGGATCTGGAGTCTTAGTTCATGTTGCCCTCCCCTGCAGCTGGTATAATATACTTAAAAAAACTTAGCAGAATAATGAAACTTTATTTTTATTGTTTTTAAGATTTTATTTATTATTTTCAGAGAGAAGGGCAGGGAGGAAGGAAGAAAGGGAGAGACACATCAATGTATGGTTGCTTTTCACCTGCCTCCAGCTATGGATCTGGCTGGAGACCTGGCTTGCAACCTGGTTATGTGCCCTGACTGGGATCAAACCAGCGACCTTTGGGTTCGCAGGCTGATGCTCAATCCACTGAACCACACTAAGCCAGGGCTTGAAATTTTATTTTTAAAAGGGTATTCCATCTATTTAAATAATATATTTATTTGTTTCTTTATGGTTTTCTTCAATCTTGGATTTAAATCTCACTAGTACTAAACTTAGCAGATAATGAAACTTTAGTTTTAAAAGGGTGTTCCATCTATTTAAATTAGGTTTTTCTTAAATCTTGGATTTAAATCTCTCTAGTACTGAAATGTGTGTCTTCTTCCAAGAATGTAGACTTGTAGCTGTTGTTTACCTGGGACTCTTCACTTTTTATTCTAACAATCCAAGTACAGCTTTCCAGCGGAAGAGATTAAAAAGTCAGAACATTATTTTGGAGGAACCTGCACTGTCTGCAGAAAGAATAACACTTTTAAACTCTTCCAAGTTTACTAATGTGAACTTCTATTTCCTGAGGTAATTCTGGTCCCATTATATATTTCTGGGCTCCTAAGATGAGCAACATCTTACTTACTTTTGATGTTGAAAATAAAGTATTTCTTGCCTTCAGCAATAATGAAATCTTTACAGGGAATGTTACATCCCACAGATTCAAAGCTCCATTACAAAATATAATTCTTTTAACCATAATCTAGTGCTGGTAGCACTTGAAAAAGACAGGACTAATCTATAAATTGTGCTAAAGAAGGGACAGTTAGGGACACAAAGAAAGGCTTCAGTTCTTGCTTTAGTTTTTGGATCATGCTTCTACATTTAGGGAAGACATGGTCAAACAGGAAATACTTACACAGGGTTATTACTAAACACTTTGGTGTACTCAACACTCTACTAAAACCCAAGCAAAATTAATAGCAATGGCAAAATCCATGATTTCCCCAAAGAATATGTGACAAATCACAAAAAAAGATATTTTTATCATGTTAAAATTAATAATACAACTTTCTAAGATGCCATAAGGAGAATGAAGGATACACTAAAATCAGACTATTTATAATGCATAATATATAGTATATAATATAATCTTAAATCTGTAACCTATAATATATATCTGTGCAGAAATATTTGAAACATGGTTAAAAACTTGAGCAGCCATTTTAAAAAATATTTTTTAAAGATTTTATTTATTATTTTTAGAGAGAGGGGTAGGGAGAAAGGCAGAGAGAGAGAGAGAGAGACATCAAGGTATGGTTGCCTTTCACCTGCCTCCAGCTACGGACCTGGCTGGAGACCTGGCTTGCAACCTAGTTATGTGCCCTGGCTGGGGAATCGAACCAGTAACCTTTGGGTTTGCAGGCAGGTGCCTTATCCACTGGGCCACCAGCCAGTACCATTGAACAGCCATTTTTAAAGAGTAAGGAATCAACGAGCATATCAACAGTATGATTATTTATTGCATACATTAATCAAATGTAATTGAAGCTAGCAAATAGGTAAATAAGTAAATATCAGAAAATAGCATGTGTTAAAAAGGACGTGGAACTAGATGAGCAACTCACTCATTACTGAGAAGTGTATAACTTGGTACAAACACTTTAAGAAAACCATTTATCATCCACACTCAAGTTTAAGATGTGCACATCCTATGACTCATCAATCCTACTTCTTGCATTTGAGAAAAACACTTGCCAATGTACATAAAAAAAGGTTCATATAAACGTCCTTCAGAAAAGCAAACAACTAAAATACCTAACAAGATTAGAACACATAAATGGATTTCCATATTTTAGTCCATACAATAAATATGGCTTCATTTCAAAAATAATGCTGACTTAAATAAAAAAAAAAAACAAAATATAAATATATATTTTCATTTATAGAATATTTAAAAAAATAAAATACATTGTTTATGATCTATAGTAGGTGCTATACACTATGAAGAAAGGTGGAGAAATAATTTACACATAGTACAAGGTATCATTTTCTCCGGTTGAATCACTGGTGATAGTGAAAAGGAGGAATGGGTACAAGGGTGAACAGCATAGCATTCTCAGGAGAGATGGATAATGTTTATGGCCGGCAGTTTGCAGCAAGAACAAAGTCTCTCATAAGGGAGAGTCATTAGTCAACTTGAGAAAGAGATTTTGAATTCTAATACTTTTGCTACTGGGGTTAAAATATACTCATAAACACATTAATTCTTTTATGCGTAGATTTCTCATAAGTCGACTAGAGTTTCCTATGTTGTATTTTCTTTTGAAAACTGCTCCACTGAGACCATTTAAGTTGAGGTGTATTTGTAGCAAGGAACCGATTTCCAAGTGGGGCTGTTAACTGGAACTTGGGAAAGAGAGCTATGATGAAAGGAGCAAGTCTATGCTATTAAGAAAGGACATGTTTTAAATCTCTGTGGACAATTTCAACCATTCTGTCTCCATGAATTATTTCTCTATTTACCTGGAATGCAAATGAGAGATGCATCTTCCTAAGCACATACAATCCCCACCTTCATTGCAGGAAATTCACGGTACGAGATTGCTCTCTGGAGAGAAGTTAAACGCGCCCAGTTGGCAAATGAGAGGCTGGCTCTCCAAATTTTGAGTTGCATGATAGGCTCTGGATAAATAAGCCAATTCATCAGCTGTAAGCGACTGGAACATAGTTCATATATCTAAGTAGACGTCATGGAACCTGTCTTTGCAGCAAGAGCATCAGTTGATCTCCAAGCAGCTGGCGGCTCTAAGCACACGGGAGGAACTCAGACGGCCGAACCATGAGGCCTGTCCTGAAAGTATCAACCCAATATCAATATGATGAAAACAGCTTGCGCCCCCGGTACTTTTGGGACAGACCTCAGACTAGACACAAGAAGACAGTGAGCAATTTCACAGCCAAGAGCGAGAGCTTCCCATCACTACAGACCTCTGCTTTCTGTATGGCATCACTGCTTTGGATAGATTTGGTTTTCCGGGTTCTGTAATACTGTTTGAGTCAGCTAAGCCGTCTTATTGTGATCTATTATTATTATTATTATTATTATTATTATTTTCAACAGCTATCTAATTCTTCAGGTACAGTTCTGTCTTATATCTTAGGCCAGACGATAAGATGCCTTAGGAGGAGAATAATTAGGATGTAAGAAGAGTGGAATTAATTGAGGTTGTGAGATTTGAATGTAGCTACAAGAGGAAGGGAATTTGGAATGTGCTGATTTTGACAGGTTAGGTTCATGAGAGCTGTTCAGCCATTGAGCACAGTGGATAAGCTAAGATTTATGTGTTGGGGGGGACTCCAAATGGTGTATCTGCTGGGCTTCTCCCCTGTGAGAGTTAGAGTTGGAGCTCCTGTAAAAGACTGCCTCTGAACAAAGCTTCTGTACATAAAATAGATAGTAAATCCCATGTGTTGAGGAAACTTACACCGACAACGTGTACATCTTAAAGGTACCATTTTGTGCTAGAAATTTTGTATAAACCTTTTACTCTATACCAAAGTCCTGACAAAAGAGACTGAAAATAGGGAAGAAGCTTACAGGATATAAATTACTTAATAACTGGCAAGGATGATGTTTACATTAAGTTCACTTGACTACTTTTAGGTTGTAACAAGTAGCGATGGTGCTTTCCTGCCACACAACTCATTGTGGGGTCTCTCTTTGTTTTTCAGAACTGAATCCAAATATAATACAGATTTTACTAAACTGCTGCATCATTAAGAAATGTTGATATTCCCCAGCCAGGGCACATGACCGGGTTGCAGGCCGGGTCTCCGGTCAGGTCTGTGGCTGGAGGCAGGTGAAACACAGCCATACATTGATGTCTCTCTCCCTCTCTGCCTCTCTCCCTTCCCCTCTTTCTAAAATAATGAAATAAAATCTATAAATAAAATAAAAATTACTTCAAAAAAAAAAAAAAAGAAATGTTGATATGTAGCAATATGAGATACCCAGAAACATGACCTATTTTCCTATATAGCTTGACCTATAGTGAGGTGAACAGTGGCCCCTATATTAAGTTAAAGTTCCATACTTTCCTTAAAGTGTATGTCATTGAACTTAGTCTTTACTGAAGAGTATGATGCATCCAGTTAAGATACAATATAAGTGTAATATTTTACATATGTTGGGTCACATTATGTACAAATATCCCTTTGCATACACACACACACACACACACACACACACACACACATACACACACATAGTTCTGAAGTTGTGTTTGTGTTTATTCTGAAATTATATCTGGTGTCCTTGTATATGAATATATGAAGTGTAAACACGAGTGATTCTTCAATTGTTAATTTAGGAAGTTTCTTGATTGTTTGCTTTTTATCTCCTATAGTAATCACAGTTATTCACTCCAAAATTTAAATAAGTCAACAAAGAGATTAAATGCTTCTTATAATTTAAATTAGGAAGTTTACATATCAATATTATGTGTATGAGATTATGCATATAACTACTTTAGGAAAGAAGGGTAAATAGGATGTGATATTTAATAAAAATCTATTTGGTAGACAAGTTTAGATTTATTACTACATTCTTCAGTGGCATGTTGTTGGCATCTGCTGTACACACATAATTAATTCTGTGATAGCAGCGAAGTAGCTAGAGGGAAACAATCTGAAAGCCCAACTGTGCAGTAAAGTATACCTTATAAATATCAAAGACAGAAGTTAAACTCAAATGAAGAATAAATAAGCCTTATTTATAATTGACTACATAGTATGTCTATATTTTTGAGGCAACATTTCTTTAAAATAGTTACATTTTGAGTATTGTGTACTTGCCTAAAGCTATTGTATATCAAAAAGCTCAGAATTATGAGATTCTTCTTTATTGACTATTTTGTTATTGTTCTATTACAATTATAAAAAATTGCCCTATTTTTCTCCTATTGCTCTCCACTGTACCCTCCACAATTAGTCCCCACCCTGTTATCCCTGTCCATGGGTCATTCACACATGTCCCTTGAATAGTTCTTTCCCCTTTTTCCCTTTTAACCCCCTCCTCTCTCCCCTCTGGTCACTCTCAGAGAGATATTTAATCAAATGGTGAAAGACAAGTAATCTACAAAAGTATAATACTTTTGGAAAACTTTTTATTTTGGAAGGAAAGTAAATTTGGTATGAAAATAACAAAGGGAAATGTAAGTTTAGAAATATATTAAAAACATTAATCATACATATAAGGCAGGATATGATATAAATGTACCTCTTATGGTAATATTGAATTGAATGTATGTCTTGCTTCAATATTGGAAAATCATTTTTAAAATAAATAAAACTTCAGTAGCCTATCCTTCTAACATTTTTGCTTAAGAAATTTATCATTTATAAACAAAACACCAAAACTAAAAATGTATGCTTATAAAGGAAAAATAAAATGCTAGGATCACAGTTACCTAAAGCTGGGATAACCCTTTGGAACAGCAAGAGATTGACAGAAAAACAAATAAATAAATAAATAATTTACAAGTAAAATCTGGGAAATGATGCAACCACCGTCAATGTTGAAAAGCTCTGATGTTTTCTGGTATCTAGAGGGCCATGTGCATGTGTAAGAGTGTGCAGATACACAAGGTAGTCTTGGAAGGTCTTAACTTTATACCTTTGGCTGACCTTTTGGGTCTGTGTAAGCAGGAAGTAAAGACTAAGACAGAAATAGGAAGTGTTAGTACATTGCAAGTATGTCCCAACTCACATACACAAAGACTGGTCAAAGCTGGGAGGCTCATTAGTGTAAGGCCTTGAGAAACATCTTTGTTCAGTCATTCAGTGACCACTATCCTAACAGCGCATAATTTAACTTGATCTCCAACCCTGCAAACTCCTTGCATATTAGCCTAATGTTACAAGGCCCTAAGCATCAATCTTCTAATTACTTGGTTGGTCTTTCTTGTGTGGCCCAATCCAGAGTCACCTTGTAAGCTTCATGTATGCTCTGATAATTTGGGAAATTCTAATGATTTTAAACATATTTTCCAGAACCCACAGACAAAAGCCAGGAAAATTCTATAGTGGAGATGAGGTAACATGGCAATTCAATAGGAAAAAAAGCTTAAATTTTTTTTCAACAAGTACTCTTCCAGCATATTCAAAACTTAACTCAAAATAGATTATATAATTATATGTACACATTAACACTTACATGTTAGAAGAAAACATAGAGTGAATCTTAATGACTTTGAGTTAGAAAAGGGTTTTTAAATATGATGACACAATTACAAAGTGAATATATATATATATATATATATATATATGAATTAGACTTTATTAAAGTTCATAATTTTTCCTCAAAGAGTACTATTAAGAAAGTGAAACATCAAACCACAGAATGGGAAAAAATATTTACAAATAATACATCTGATAAGAGATTTGTATAAAGAATCTATAAAGAACTCATAACTCGAACTTGGCAACAAAGATAAATAATCTGGTTAACAATAGGCAACAAATCTGAACAGATATTTCCCTGAAGAAAATATACAAATAAAACTAAGCATGTTTAACATAATTAGCCAGCAGCAGAAATGTGAATGAAACTTACAATGAGTTACCAGTTCCAACTTACTAAAATGGCTATAATGAAAACAAACAAAAATGTCATTATTAGTAAGTAGGGGCAGGGGGATAAGTTTGTATGGATAGAAAGTTTCTTGGGAGATAATAAATTTTAAAAAATTTTGATTGCGTTAATGATTGGACAACACTGTTAATGTACTAACACTATTGAATTGTATGGTTTAATTGGGTAATTTTAGTACTGAGCTATATCATAATGTTATTAAATATTTTACTAAATATTTATGTATTAATTTTACATATTGATATATAACATGTAAGTGTATAATAATGAAAATGTATTTGATATACAAATGGATATAGGAGGTCTGTCTAGAAAAAGTCCAACCATTGTTAATATAACAAGGATGGTTTGTGCAACATTGATGTAACCTGGCAGCCAAGGAGAGTGGGCAGGAATGCTCCTGTGCAAACAATGGTGACTTCACCGTAGTAGTCAGTGGGGTCGGTAGATTTATAAATGATGTGTACTTTGTAGGTGTTGCATTCAAAATGACTGATTGAGTAGATCAACAAATTGTACCAAATTTTGCGTTAAGCTTGAACATTGCTCTGTAGAGACTATTTGGATATTAAAGATGGCTAGAGCTATGGACACCTGTGGATCAGCAGCTTTATCAGGACAAGGCACCCATTCATGTACCACATCTTACACAGAATTGTTTTGAGAAATATCAAATCGCCCAGGTGACTCAGCCCTGCTACAGCCCTAATTTAGTGCCCTGTGATATTTGGCTTTTCCTAAAACTAAAATCACCTTTGAAAGGGAAGGAATTTCAGAGCCATTGGTGAGATTCAGGAAAATGTGATGGGGAAGCTAATGGAGATTGGGAGAGCTCTGTGAGGTCCCAAGGTGCCTCCTTTGATGAGGACTGAGGTGTCATTTTCCTATGTACAGTGTTTCTTATATCTTCTTCAATAAATGTATTTTTCATAGTACATGGCTGATACTTCTGGGCACTCCTTATATACACATGTATATACGTATATATATTTCTAAGTGAATTAAATTGGCATTGTGTCTAGTATGTTAGAGAGTTTAAATTTCAATTCACATCAATAAGCTTGCAGGTAAGACCCTTGAAGATAAGAAGTCGTTTAAATGCATAATCCTATTTAAACTGGCATACAAGGCCATTCTTCAGAAGACATTGTAGCCTAGTGACAAAATGGAATAATTAAAGGGATGTTTGTTTACTTTTCCCTTTAAAACTGTCTAGAAACAAAGTACATTGTTTTTGAGTCAGTTCTTTTTCAACTGCTTGTATCTTATTTTCTGCCCTTTTTTTCCCATTTCATTAAATATACCCTTTTAGCATTGCTTCTTAGTTAATATTAAAATCTCTTCTTTAAGAAACACAAGCTTCTGTGTACTGAATGAAGACTGTTTTTTGCTTTGCTTTAAATTTCTATGAGAACTGATCCTGAATTTCTTAAAGCTTTTAGAGAACATATATATTTTTTTTAATTGGCATCATTGTTTTGTGAGATCTCATTACAGTAAAGTAAGAACCTGAAGCTTTTACTTAGGAAGGAATGTCTGATTTCTTTATTTCTCACTGAAGTGTTTTTGGATTATAGGGTGGGTACATGGTGAGAGTTGAGATAAGGTTATCCCTCAAGGCTCTATGTTATCAATAGTCAAGTGTTATGATTGTATTAGAAAGGCTGGCCACTTACACTTCACTCAGGAGTGTGAGTATTTGTGAAATGCATCTATTTAAGTATGACATGCCCTTGCAAAAACAGCAGAAGCACAAAACTGTGGTGAATGAGGAACACTAAATATAGTGGTCCCATTAAAAAAAAAATGAAATAATCACTTTGGAATTTTCACTACAACTTTATTATCTGGCTCCATTTAGCTTTTTAGTTGAGGATCAGCAAAAAAGTTTAAAGCAAAGTCATGCAAATAGAGAGAATTCTATGGTTTATGTGCACCAAAATTGTCTGATAAAGACAGTAATGCAATATATTACAATGGGATCATTGGTATTAGCAGTGAAAGACTAATTTGCATATGATGATTAAATAGTTGGTATAGAGTCTTGAAAAGCAGGGCAGAAAATCTTGAAGACATAGTACTGTACTTACAGTAAATGCCAGTTGGAAAATTGAGAGAGAGAGTAATGCAGAACATTTCCATTCATAAATACAGAGAGTAAGAAAAAGTAGCCAGTGCCTTTAGAGGTAGTAGACCCAGTGGGGAAAAGTTTTTGACAATAAATAAACTACTCTGCATGCTATGTCCATGGCTACGTCCATGGCTACATGCCTCCTCTAATCAATGACATAATGAAATTTAAAGAAAAACAGATGTAATTAAATCTGAGGGCAAATAGGAGAGGGAAGTACTGGGTTCAGCTATCCACCTTGAGGTCAGAGTAAAATCCTCCCAACTTAAATTTTAGTGAAGAAAATGTGCATGTTTGTTTCCCCCATGTTGGCTAATAATAGATACATATGCTTTATTTAACATTTCATTATTCTTTTGGACAAAAAAATTATCTGGTTTTGTATTTATGTACCAGTTACTCAAAAGATCTTTTCATTGTATGAGTTTGTCCAGTTTTATGTTGCATATTGATGCATATTGTCATAATTTTATTGTGCTCTTTTATTGCCGCAGAAAATATCTACATATATGAGTTAAAGCCATATTTTGCAGCATGACATTCTTGTTATTTTGAAGGTTTGGAATTTATTCTATTGATAATACTTAAGTATTATATACAACCTTCTTCAAGCTTTGATGACAAAACCACCATCTCTTACATGACACGAGTGTGAAAGGTATTTATGTTCTACTTTAAAACAGTCATAAAACAAGCATGCGTTTAATCCATAAATTCTGAATGTTTTTGATTAACCTATACTTAAGTTACAGACAAATGTAATGTCACAGGAATGTAAATATTTATTAATAATCTCCACATCAATTACTTGCTAGAAAGTTATATGCACATGAAAAATATATGCAATAGGTTTCACCCTCAGAAACTCTGTTTTAACTATATATAATTCTGTATTTGAATGAACTGATGGAAATTGGTCCATTTATCTTGTCCAGTAGATTAAATATATAAAAATATTTCTATTAGATATTTTGTATAAATTAAGAAAACTTGAGAAATGGAAGACACAACCTTATTTTGATCACCCCAAGATTTTTAATGTGTACTTGATGTCAATAATGAATGACTTTGAAAAATTTAAACTGCTTATCAAAATATTTACAACTTGAAAATGTCTCCAACTTAGTACAAGTATGCATAAAAATTATATTTTATGTTAAGAAGATAATTGGCTATGTGCAACCTTAATTTATTAGTTTTGATTTAAGTGTGTTACTGTTGTTTTATAAATGTTACCATTTCTCTCAACTATAAAGCATAGTGATTAGATGATATGTTCTAGACTATGAACTGCCAATGTTCAAATGAAGTCTCAATCATTTACTAGCTTTAGCATGCATTAATTAGTATATAATATTAGTTTCCTTGTCTAGAATTTGTGTATAATGATAATTCATAGATTTCTGAAAGTAGTTAGATTCTTTTTTAAAATAGTGTCTGATTCATAGCAGTTTATGAATATTAACTATTATCATTTGACGGTGATTATTATAAATTTTATTTATATTATATCATACAATTCTTGAGATTTATCATACTCCATTACTTCTTTCTTAAAATTAAATATTGATTTTATTTTTTTGCTATTTGCTAGTTATTCAGTAATATTTACCAACATTGTTTTAGAAGATATGACAAAGCATCTATTTGGTTTATATATATATATATACACATATATGTATATATATATGATTTTATTTACTATTTTCAGAGAAAGGGGAAGGGAGAGAGGCAAAGAGGGAGTGACATCACTGTATGGTTGTCTTTCACCTGCCTCCAGCCACGGATCTGGCTGGAGACCTGGCTTGCAACCTGATTATGTGCCTTGGCTGGGAATCGAACCAGAGACCTTTGGGTTCACAGGATGGAGCCTTATCCACTGTGCCAGCAGCCAGGGCCCTATTTGGTATATTTTTTAAAAGAATTTACTCTTACAATGTCAGTACCAGCTTCTATGTGGTAAAGAAAATTTGTCATAGATCCTAGAGGATTTAGAAGGGGGTTGGAGAGAAAAGTGTTAAAACTGGATCAGAAGTGAAAGGAATCTGGGTTCTTTATCAAATAAGAAGTTAGCTTGCCTAGCTTTATGGTTGTTAGCAGAAAAAGTCCTGTAACTCCTGGGTTAGAGACAAAGGAAAATTTATTACAGCTATAGTAGATTTTCAGCGTTGGTGCCCATTTTCCAAGTTCTAGTTCCCAGAGAATGATCAAAGAAATCCGTGTGACATGTATGCTTATCACCATCTGTTTTACAGAATAAAAACCCCATGTTTATGTAACCTGAATCTTTTTTCATGTTGACTAAGCGTAGCTGATATTTGCTTCTGAAGGACACATTATCTTTATTTACTGCAAAGTAAACAAGCCTGTCATTTGTTCCAGAGTAAGGCACCGTCTCTCTTTCAAGGCTGCTACCTACACAAATATCCTTGAAGAGGTAGTTTGAGACAAAAGCAGTCTAGCGCCTTTTCTTACAAGAGGTCCTTCTTTTATTTGAAAATCTGAAGCAAAATCTCCCGCAGATGATAAACCTTGGAGGAAGGAACCTGACTGGCAAACAGATTTTATTGGTGATTTACCAGCAGTCTCAGGGGGTCTCCAAGTGGGTGGTCCCTGGAATTCACACTCACTTACTCCAAGCTTTGCGTATTTCATAAACCAGTCTACCTTAAATAGCATAAGGATTTAGATTTAATATAAAGACTGAGAATCGCTGACCAAGGGCAACATTTCACTGCTACCAAGAGAGAGAAATGAGAAAGAAAACAACATTTCATGCATATACTGTGCATAAATATCATCACATTTCTTGTGAACATCAGGGCAGGGGTCCCATTAAAAATCAAGATTGGCAAGATAAGGGAATGAATTACAAATTGTGGCTGGAAGCATCTAAAATGAAGCCACTAAAACATGGGGCTCTAAACAGAAGGCCATTAGGGAAGAACCACTTATGCACACCCAAAGATATAACTGCTGTGGAAGCACTCTGATGAAATGTGCCTCTTCCATTTCCATGTGCCTGTGCATGTCTACCAGACAGGGTCCCAACCCAGACCTGACCCATACTTTCTGAGCTTGGCATTACAACATGTAAGCCAGCCAACAGGAGATGGTTCTTTCGTTGCAACTGGTGGTTTTTGCCTTCCGAAATTCTGGCTTTCTTTGTCTTCTTGGAGCACAATTTAGGTTGCTACCACCATCGATTGCAATTCTTCCTTTGCTCAAGTAAATGCTCTTTATTTTATTCAACCTACACTATTTTTTTTGTTTGTTTGTTTAACAAAATTTTTACTTTTAGTTAAATGGATATATCCTAAAGTTGAATCTGAAAGAAAACCAGAGAGCTCAGTGGACCAGGAGAGGAACTAAGAGTTTTCAGAAGTCAAAAAGAAACAGCTGTATATTTCTCTCACCTCGCAGAGGTTTACTTTTGCATGCTCCAGCAGCATTCAGATTGGCTTTAAATCTACGCATAGCCAAGGAAGGTGATCTGCCTGGACCTGTTAAAGTTCCTAAATTTTGCTTTACCTTCCAACAAGCTACTTAGACTTCTGTAGTTACTGAGGCTGCTAGAAAACAGAGGATTCCTGAGACAGGGTACAGTTTATGTCTCTAAATTCTGGCAGCCAGAATATCGGCATTATCTTGGGCTAGTTGTCTAAGCGCTAATGCTCACAGGGGAACGTAAAGACAGCCAAGTGACAAATGTACACACAATGGGTTGAGTTATAGGAGATGAACTGCAAGCTTGGGAAACTCCAATATTTTTTATGGTGACTAACTTTTTCCCTGGAGGGGATACTTTCTTTACTTTATGGTAGAACAAACGAACCTGCTTATGGCTCCCTAGGAGGACACTAGCTCCAATTTTAATATCTATTTATTATAAAAATGACCTTAAGAATTTGGTCCAGAATAAAAAGCTACTGATGCTTTGTTCTTGAAATGTCCAGAAATATGAAAGACCCACCTATAGGGAATTATCACCTAACTATGGGCCAAAAGACAAACATGCCATCATTCAATTTAACCATGCCTATTTCTAATGCTCTTTTTTTTTTAGGTAGTATATAATTTCATGACATGTTCACTGAATTAGTGCTAACTGTGCTTGTGGCTCCATTACCAAGTGGCAGGGTCAGGGTCTGTCCTGTCATGGCTTTCCTTGTCAGATTCTGTAAGCAAGCATTAATTCTGCAGGGTTGGAAAATGTTATCATGGGGAAAAAGATGTGTGAGGGTCAAAACTAGTAATAAGTGAGAACAAATAGTATCACAGCGGAAAGACAACAGAGGTGATTCGAAGTGACTTTGATTTTCAAAATGGGGCCTAAGTATTTTCACAGAAGTTGTTTAGAGAAAGAGAATACAGCTCTGTGCTATTTCTTTCTAGTCTAGTGCTGA
Source organism: Noctilio leporinus (assembly GCA_004026585.1). Classification (NCBI taxonomy): domain Eukaryota; kingdom Metazoa; phylum Chordata; class Mammalia; order Chiroptera; family Noctilionidae; genus Noctilio; species Noctilio leporinus. The sequence continues at coordinate 95,399 of PVIW01000451.1, read as the reverse complement.
CCAGTGGTCTTGACTTGTGTCTCAGAAGAAAGATTTCACCTCTACTGATCTAAAGATTCCTTGCAGATGATCTGGTGAAAACGAGTAACCAAGAATTGTCAGATGACTCAGTTTATAGGTAGTCAGCCACAGCTGTCATTACTTAGCACGCAATTCATATGCTGTTTGCATTCTGTTTATTTGTCACATGTCTACAGAGAATTGATACCAATGAATAGGATAAGGCATAAAAGGAATAAATGACAAGTGTCTGTGTTCTTTTTGAATGTTAATTAAGATAATACCGTGCTAAGACAGCATCCTGCGTGTGACACAGGCCAGATACAGCTGTCTGATTGGTTACCACAACTCTCTACTTCTTTGTGAAATGTGAATGTGCATACAACTCACTTTAGAAAATGAGATATGGAACTCAGCCATCCTTGAGTGGATTTGAGTGTGAATTGGGTGACTGAATATTGCAGATTATTCGCTCCTGGCAGGACACACAGGATGTTAATGAAAAGTACATGGTGCAGGAAGAGAGAGGTGCATTGAAGAGCAGAATATATTAAACTGACAATCTTCTTGAGCACATAATCCTGAGTACAGTGCACTTCCCAAAAGTCATGGTTTGCATTAATGTTTAATGGCAGTGACATATGTGGTGGTTTGGTTACTGCTAGTTCCAAACTGCCAAATGTTTTATGGGAGGGTCAAAACTGGTCTTGAAGTCAGTCCCAAGTCAGGGAAAATAATGGCCCTAAAGTCTTGACATCATGATTAAAGAAGACTTGCTAAATGAAATAACTCAGACACATAAAGACAAATACAATACGATTTTACCTATATGTGGAATCTATAAAACAAAATAAACAAACAAAAAAGAAATACTGTCATAGATTCAGAGAACAAACTAATGGCTACCACACGGGAGCAGGAAAAGGTGAAAAAGGTGAAGGGATTAAGTATAAATTGACAGTTGTAAAACAGTCATGGGGATGTAAAGAACAACATAAGGAATATAACCAATATTACTGAATAACTATGTATAGTGCTAGGTGGTTTCTAGGCTCATTGGAAGGTTCACTTCTAAGTCATATAAATGTCTAACCACTATGTTGTGCACCTGAAACTAATATAATATTGAATGTTAACAGTAACTGAATTTTTTTTTTGAATAAACAGACTTGATACAGAAAAGATAAATAAATAAAAGAAAAAGGGAATGAAAACTTTCTTAGGGGACAGACTTAGCCAGGAAATAGGGAGATAAAACATAACAAAGTCGAAGGCTAAAACTGCGTTTATGGAAAAATTAAGGTAAATTGCTAAGATTTCACTAGAAACCTATATATTGTTCTTTAATAACCTAGGTACTACAAATACAAGTGAGAATATATTCCCCTTTATGGACAAACTGGGTGAGACTGGACAAATGAAGGAACATCACTGTGTCATCCACAATTGGAAGGGGTGTATACAGGCAGTGTTAAATAATGAAAATTAGAAGTCTGTTGATGCAAGAATTGGTGCTGTAGATCTGCAAAACAATGATGCTCACAAACCAGACAGAATGTGAAAATTAGCTAAACAATGTCCAATAGCCACAACCTTGGTCATTTGGAATTTGCAGTCCATGGGAAAAGTTTATTTCTATTGGAAAAGAGTGGAAACTGAAACCGTTGTTTTAATTTTAACAAATTCTTAATGTGTCAACATGAATGTAATCTCTCTACACAGCGATATGAAGCAACAAATGGTTGCAAGTTGGTTAAAACAATTAAGTGAAAATATGTATTTATAACAAAGAAACCCCAGGATAAGAAAGTATTCTAGAAGCAGAGAATTTAAGGTAATACTACTAAAACCAATTAGACAGATAAACAAAAGTGTGTTTAGCCTTAGAAAATTTATATTCTCTACTAGATGTCACCATAAACACACAGAAAATGGTCAAAATGACCATCGGAGTATTTCAAATGCCTTCTAAAGGAATATGGTTGTCATTAACGTGCTTTGTAGGGAACTGACTACCTCCTCCCTATTGGACGGCTCCAACCCTGGTGACTAGAAGGGTTTTTGGCCTATTTTCATATAAAATATTGCAGAAAATATGAGAAAAATAAAGAAAATATATTTGAGACATATGTGTTAAAGAGACATTGAATAGGCCTATGTATGGACTAGAGAGGGAGGCATGAAACTCTTGACATGGAAAACCAGCTGATCATGCTAAGTTCAGCCACTTTCATGTCAGTTTTGTGGTGGCACTGGCTATAAATTCTGGTGATAAACAAATCAAACTGAAGTTGATTGCCATTGATCTATTAAACATCTTGAACAGCTGCTATTTTTTGTTTACTTGTTACCCTTTCTCTAGAAAATTCTATAGTATTTTTCTAGGAGTGTGGAAATGTTTTATTATCAAAATCAATCACGAGTGCACACCCATCATGTGTAACTTTACTAAAACTGGATATGATTTTATTTCCCCAATCTTAACTCACTAACACCATGCTCTGTCAAGGGGTACTCTTCAAGAGTCTCAATCAGGGTTTCTAAATTAGAGCTCATCAGTTTCATTGAATCGTTATTTAGATACCCGTGTTTATCCAAAAATAAGACCTAGGAAAGATGCTGGGATGTTTTGTGCTAAGGCTGCAAATTTATAACTTTTCTATAATATTTAATTCCAGTTTTTTAAGCTTAAGGGTGCAAGTAGTGATATTTCAAGGCCAAAGCCATTCCCAGATTCTGTTGTAAATGAGTAACTAGCAAATCCTACAGAGGAATGATACATAGTTACATGCTTCTGAGATGTGTAATACTCAGAATTTGGGGAAAATATACTGAGATCTATGGTGAAGAGTAATCTGTAAGACTAGGACAGGTATGTGCAGTGAACCTTTAGGATATGTGGTCATAGACTTTGGATAGCAAGCTACCAGGGAGTCATGAAATATATGCTGGTATCAACCTCAGGGGCCCTAAGTAGTTACAGATCAGGCAAGACATTCATGATCTCCTATATACAGGATGGGACAAAAGTAGCCTTCCAGTTGTTCATATGGGAACTGATACAGTAATTAATAAACAACAATACAGGAGTAAACTTTCACATACCCTTATAAACCCACTTTTGCCCCACTCTGCATATTTATATAAATTAGCTGCGTAGAGAGTCACATATTATTCAGATCAGAAAAACTTTTATTATTCTAATGCCTTACTTGCTCATGTACTTTATGTTTTTGAATGCAAAACAGAAGGTTTAGTTAGGGATGAGAAAGCTTAAAATTTACTTTTAAGAGAACTTTTAAGAGCTGTTGTGCGGATGTTTGTATCATAGTGGATTTTAATAATTAAATATATAATTTTGAATGAGTAATGCTAAACACTGGAGTGTTTAAACTGTAAGCACTTACTGACAAATGGAGACATGACTTTGCTATTCTTTTATGGAAAATTCTCTTCAAAGCATAGTCACACATAGTAATAATCCATGTACTATAACAATAAAATGTTTATAAAAATTACATATGAACACCTGATACCTAAACTTAGAAAGTTTTGTCTGTTCATTTCAATGTAAAATTTAATTACATCCACATGAGAACTATAAATAACCTTTGGAGTTTACATATAAATTATCTAAATATCTAGAAACCAAGTACAGAAAGTCTTCAGCATGAATTTGAACTGGAAGTTTAATTTCATTCATCTGAGAGCCATATATGTTTTCTAGTTAATTTAGAAGTGATCATTGCTGACTGAATTAAAAAAAGCTACATCATAATGATGCTAAACGGTATTTATATGTGAGTGAGTGAAGCATTTACGTGTATATACTATATAACTGTATATATTACTTTTTAATAAAGCATTTTGAAATATGAAAATGAGAAAATTACACAGTACATGCAGATTACTAAAGGCCAGATTTACAGTTATTTTATAGTGTGATTGGTTACATCAAAACAGCTCCATAAACTATTTCATAAGATATTATTTTTGAAAGCACTAACAGAGAATAACAATCAAGGACATTGTCACAAATTAATATTTAGTATTGTGTTGTAGAGAAAATAATTTAGTTGACATTTTATATCAATTAGTTAAAAACATGAAACCACCAATAATACATGGCAAAGAGTTATTGAGTAACAGCATGTTTGCATTCACACATGTATTATTTTAACATTTCTACCATACTAGTGATATGTGTAAAGATGCACCTTGAAGTAAGGTAATGTAAGTATAATAAATGTAATTCATTTATGTAAAATGCATCCTTTAAGTTTCAAGACACATCTCAGTTTTGAGGTACAAGGATGCATTTTTCTAAAGAGAGAACCATGCTCTTAGTTGCTTCCACAAACTACCCATCAGGCAAACAATACAGAAAAGCAGCAGACATAAATCACGACTCTTGACTATGTTTTCTAATGCCAGTAATAAATAATAGTTGTTCTTAGGAGATATTTAATTCCTTTCTAGCTTGAGTCCCTTTGATTCAATATAAGTTCAACATGTGCATTCATACATACTATTTAAAGTGATAAATGTGATCGATTTTAAAAGTGTCAACAGACAAAAGTAAAAGATAAAAGGATGTACTTCCATAATTCACCATACAATTAAACAAAATATCATCATTGATGGAAGGACAGTGTTTCACCTCTCCCAAGTCCCTTACTAATTTAGACATCGAATGAGGTTTATTTACTATAACAGAAGCACACTTTTGTCAATCCAGTACTTACCCTGCATACCACATAAAAACCTGCCTACATACACCCACTCTGCCTATAATTCTGGTGATCTGATAATATGTATAAAACAACAAAGGGCACTGAGTAAATTGGGCTCAATTCCCAGGTGTCCCTTGATTTTTGTGAGAATCATCACAGGGGACTGAAATCCTGTTCCTCAAGTCTAGATCATTCCGTAACTAAGTTTGATTCATGCTCCACAAACATAAGTAATTATCCTTTTAGCCTCATACTAATGCATTGAAGATATTATGATGGTAGTACATTATCCCTAAGTTATATCCCTTTAGACAACACTTCTTCAAATTTTAAGTGAGAAGAGAGTAAGATAGTCTCTGAACGCTTGCTCTGATTTAATGTCTGCCTTTTAGATTCCCCATCTGGAAAAATGCCAATAGTCCTATGTACTATAAATATAATATATTTCTCTGTGATGTCCTATCTAAGTTTTCAGCCTCACACATTCCCTCTTGTTTGATCTTTTAGCCGTTGAGGCCAGCATTATATGATAATTCATGTTTTTAAAACATTAAATTGTCATCTCTTTGAATGCATTTGCAAATCTTACATATCTGTGTGATGAGAGTATACCACCTTGCTTGACTTTTTGTATATATAAATGCATGATGAAATAATGAATACATTTAATTAAATTTTATTTTTCCATCTAGTAGCTGTCAGTCTGTTCCCTATCTCCATGACTCTGGTTTTGTTTAGCTTTTTGGTTTATTTTGTTCATTAGATTCCTCTTATAAGTGAGATCACATGGTATTTGTGTTTCACCAACTGGCTGACTGGCTTATTTCACATAGCATAATAGCCTTCAGTTCCGTCAATGCTGTCTCAAAAGGTAGGAATTCCTTCTTCTTTCTGCTTCATAGTGTTCCATTGTGTAAATGTACTAGTTTTTTTAATCTATTCATCTACTGATGGGCACTTAGGCTGTTTATTTCTGGAACTTTCCTTTTAATGAGTTTAGGTCTCTATTGAGCAAGGCTAACTAAAATCCAGAGGTAAAAATGCAAGTAAGGAGGATGGAGAGGGACTACCGTAATCCAAACTATTTACTCCAGGTAACTATAACATCATTATATTTGTGTTGCACTATCCAGAGAGTCCAGTACATTTCCTAATAATTCTGGCTTCTAAACTTGTGACCTCTACTTCTTATCTTCTATTATATCTCATAACTTTACTTGTGTCTCATTGAGTTTTTCACCTTTAACAATTATTAAACTTTTTTAATGATTATGCATATTTTTTCTGGACCACTGGATGATTTCCTAAGTGACTGCTTTGCTTCTAACTTTACTCAGGAACATTTTATTGACATAGTGTGAGTTTCCTAAATGTCAAATTGGAAGGATCTAGTTTCTCCTATTTCTACCTTTCCTCTCTCCCTCTCCACTCACCTTTTTACACCTCAGAACTACTGAACTTCTTGTCTTTATTCACACCACATTTTCTTGGCTTGTTTCCTCTTTTTAGTGAAACAGTCAGCTTTTCCACAGTAAATGTATTCAACTGATTCACCAAAACACTTTTCCTCGGAGAGTTTACAAACAATGTTAATAGATATGAAAACGTCAGGATTAAACATATACAGAGTTTCATTGGGACAGTGTAGGCTAGATACATGGTTGATTGGGACCACATCATAGTTATAGAGAAAGACTTTAAAAGAGTTACATAAAAGAAATTTGAGACTATGTATGAGGATTCATAAAGGACAATGGCAATAAATAGGCAATCTCGAAAATAACTTGTTTAAATGTCAACCTAAAAAATGTGTTTACTTAATATAAAATTGCAAACCACACCCAAATGGACACTTTTGGTTTCCATTGGTTTCCGTTTTCTACTGCATAAGCTCTTGCTTCTTTATAATTAAATCATATGTTATCTTTAGTGTCTGTTGTACATTCCTTGCCATCAAAGGATGTTTATTTTTACATTTATATCTTTATTTTTCCTCATCAGAAGAAACCCTGGTATAGAGTAAGCTTCAATGACTGTTTGCTTGGTTAAATAACATTTGGCAAGACATTAATCCATCTAATAAGATGCATATAGACCTTGGTACCTAAAAAGCTCTATATGCATCTTAGAGCTTTAGGCTGGAAGAAGCAGAAAATGTGGACTGGTACTCTAGCATCCCTGAGGGTAAATGAAGGAAATTCTGGTATCCACATGATACGGTCAGAAATGCTAACCATCCTGGCTACCTTATCAAAGAATTGAAGAAGGCCACTATTTCACATTCTGTTAAAGTATTTATAACTTAGTTATTTAACGAGAAACATATTTCCTTAAGAACATTACTGATGATACCCTGTGTGTGTCCGGTGGATGAAATGGCTCCTTTAGTATTCCCAGGAGAGAAGTTGCCTGGAAACCGCTGGATGGTCATGAAGATGAGCTGTGAGTGGCTGGCATGACTCAGAGGGATATCCACATTGTGTCATACATGAAGAAAGATACAGAAAGGAAAAACAATGACCAAACATACCTAAGCAATAGGGAGTTTATCATTGGATCCCAACTTCAGCTATACCTGTGTGGTTCTGAGTTCAGTAGCACTATCTGAAAAATGGCCACTGTGTTGGAAATGAAGAGTGTTCTATAAAATGATGCATATCTAAAATATTTTGTTTGGTGTTATGTTAATATAAGGTTAGTATACATTAATTAGTAGCAGTTAAATTGGGCACTGAATAATAAAATAAATAGCAATAAGGAAAAAATGTGAATTTTTTTGGACAAAATTTTCTGTTTTTCAGTCTCTGTGTCCCTAATAAATGAGAATTTTAAAATGTATTATTTTTAGAGAGAGGGACAGGGAGAAAGGCAGAGAGGGAGAGAGACATCAATGTATGGTTGCCTTTCACCTGCCTCCAACTATGGACCTGGCTGGAGACCTGGCTTGCAACCTGATTATGTGCCCTGGCTGGGAATCAAACCAGCAACCTTTGGGTTTGCAGGCTGGTGTCTTATCCACTATGCCACCAGCCAGGGTCTAACACCCCCAAATGAGATTTTGACATGGTCATTGAATAGATAGGTTAGAAAATAAAGAAGTGAAGTGAATAGATGCTTAATATATATTTCAGGGGATTTTGTTTTTTCTTTTGTTGTTGTTTAAAATGTATCAGATATAATCTTTCTCTCTTTTTCTTGCCATATATCACCATGAGACACTTTCACCTGGGATGAAATATTATCTCCACCCAGAAATCTACCAATAAGGCAAAAAGCAAATACTTCAGCTCTGTGCTGAACATTTACAATCCTTTCTACCTTATATAATTTAAAAATCCGGTAGTGTTTAATCTCCTTTCTGTACTCCTCAATTCAAATTGGTTGTCATTTATAACATCCTAATTATTATTATTCTCAGGGACTTTTTTTTTTTTTAATGCTCAAAGAAGATCTCTTTCAAGTTCTACATTCACCTTCCAATTCCAACCACCTGTGGTACATATAACGCCCAAGGCCCCTGGTTATCCCAGTGGTTTTACACAAAGTTGCCTTTGTTGCTACAAAATGGGAATGCAGATATAAACTCTGCTATTTTGGTAAACTAAACGCTTGAAGATAAAATTGCAGTACTTGAGGAGATTTTAGTCCTGCCACTGTTTTGTCAAAAAGAACTCATGCGGTGTGGTAGCTCAAGAAGAAAACACAAATTCTGTCTTAGAAAATAGGCACCTTGGTATATGCAACCATAGGGAGCTCTGCTTTGGGAAAGAGGCCAACTAGGCATACACCGAGGGTACACAAGTCAATAAAATACTCCGTTTCTCACCTTGGGTCCTGAAAAATTTCCAGAGACAGCTGAATGGAAGTTCTGGACCAAGTTCAGACACCAGCCAGCCCATTTATGTGGGGAATTGGCCTCATCCCCATCCAGGGATTGATCACAAGGGTGGAATTGTGTCCAGGGACATAAAGATATATCTAATTGGCATGGTGTTGTGTGCCTGGGACAAGTTATTGGCACATGCTTGTGTCCTGCAAATGTTCAACTTCTAGCTCTATGAAAGAAACATTATTTTAGATTTACAAAATGCAGCATATGGTGCTTTTAAATACCACAGAAAGGAGAAACAAATGCCAAAGTCTGCTGGTAAAATTAAGTGTGGTATGTGTTATACATATAAATATATTAGGCAAGTGCAAGAGGGGAAAGCAACTACCTAAGCTCAACAAAACTTGGGAAGACTTCTTGAAAGCTTTACAAAGCATAACACTGTTCTCTGTTCAAAAGCTGAAAACTTTGTGAAGGAATTGGGACATTTATTCCATTAAAATAAGCTGGATTTGACATTCTTTATGGTGTGTAATTAGCATTTTACTATTAGGGAAAGAACAAACATGTCTATCAACCCTTGTGGGGCTGTCCTATTGCTGTCACAACAAATTCTCACAAATTTGGTTACTTAAAACAACATAAATGTATTGTCCTACAATTCTATAATTCAGGAGTTCAAAATGGCTCTCACTGGGCTAAAATCAAAGTATTGACAGGGTTGGGTTTCCATCTGGAAAATTTAGAAGAGTATCTGCTTCCTTTATTTTTGACTTCTGGAAGTCATCTGTACTTCTTGGTATAGGATGCCATCTTCCCTCTTCGAAGTCAGTAGCACGGGATGTTTATGACCTTTATTCCATAGTCACACCTCTCTGTCACTGACCCTATTAGGAAATGATTTTCTGCTTCTATGAACTCTTATTATTGGGACCATTAAAATAATCCCAGATCATCTCTCTATCTCAAAGTCCATAACCTCAGTCAGGGCAAAGACCCCTTTTTCCACATAAGGTAACATATTAACAAATTTCAGGAGTTAGAAATGGACATCTTAGAGTAGGGAAGAAGCATTACTTTCCTACCTATCACATCTCTCAATGTCATCCATAGGATGTTAGTACTTAACATGAACAAAAATTGACAGTGTGTCTTACATTGCTTTAAGCACACCTAAAATTATATGAAATATATCTATTAATCTCTTTCTTTCTTCACTACCACCATTTTAATTAAAAACATGTAAAATTTGAAATATAAATACCCCCATTCATTTCCTAAAAATAGACAAATATACTGTTTCTAGTTAGGATATAGAACATCACCAGAAATCATTGCTCACACATGATAATAAATTGAGTAAACTAAATATCAGTGTTTCAAATCCATGTGAGACCTAAAGGTGCAATAAAACTTAAAATTCCAACAATGATGAGTCTCAGGAAAGAAGAGATATTTTACTCATATTATTTCTAATCCTAAGGGGATAGAGGTGTGAATTTTCCATGGGAGAGGGTAGGTAAAAAGCAGTAAAGGTGTAACCATTGTGGAAAAGCTAACTGGAGGGATTAGAATCCCAAAGAACTCCAGGAACAATGTGAGTCCATCCTCACTGTGATATAAACCTAAAATTGTAGTTCAATGCTATGTGCTACCTTGGCATCTCATATAGTCAGAAGCTCTCCTTCTAACTGCACTTCTACAGGCAAGTTCCCCTCACCAAACAACACTCTTTGTCAATAGATCATGCAGCTTTGCTTACCCTTGAGTAATGAGCTTTAGTTTCCTGACAGCCTGTGATGTCATTCAAACAAGTCAATCACATCCTCCCAAGGGAACCAGGGGAGACTTTGAGTTCTTGAAACCAAAAAGCCTGACTCTCATACCCTTGGATGTTCACTCTATTCCTAAGAGAAACTCCTGTGCGACCTTGAATGACAGGAGCTCTTTTCCTCCCATGAGTGAGTATGTGTGTCTAATAAACTGTCATCAATTCCATTTACCCAGTGTTGTGTGTCTCATGTTTAGCCATCCTGATAACCTTAGGGTAGGAATCCATCCATCACCAACAACATGATCAAAACACCCACCCACCAATTTTGTCACATAGGGTGCTCATTATACTCAGCAAGGCACTGTGACCCTTAAGTGTAAAAATTGGTTCTTGGAGAATGAAAAATAATCTTACTTTTTTTTTTTTTTTTTTATGTGTAAAGCAGATACACACAGCCAGCAAACAGACACTGTTCGTCTATGGCATTAACATTTTATGAGGGACTATTAGGACAAAGGTCTTAAACAATTAAGAAACACTGATATAGGATATGGTGGTGATCTACTGGGTTCCATGGCTTGAGGAAAGACAAAATGACTCAGAGAAATCCCATAAGGAACTTTCTTAGAGTGAAGCAATAGCTGATAGAAGTCTTGGGACAGGGCAGGAAAGCTCTGGCTGACTTCCTGATTTAATGGGGTCTTTCAGATTCGCACTGCAGTGGTTCTGATCCGACTGGAGGCAGAGAAGGAAAGCTGGTGGATGGTTACCTGCAAAGACCCTACAGTCCAACAAAAGCTGTGGTCACTGGGCTAAGAGCAAAGAGAAAGGCCTCTCAGGTAAGCAGGGTTGTCACTGCTTACCAGACAGTATAGAAAACCACTGAGAATGCCCCCCTGGTATGCAGAATCTGAGACAAGAGAGCTATTAACAAAACAAAAGATCAGAACCTCTTTTGGGCAGAAAAGAATGACAAAGGTTTATATCATGCAGTTGGCCTCTTCTTTGAGGGTAGGGGGAGGAGCCATGTGAGAGATTAATTCATTGGTGTTGACTAGAAAATCACAGACTGGTTGATTAAGGGGATGCTTCTGGGAGTGGTTCAAACAGCAATTAGGTCAGGAATCAAATCTAGGTTTAGTATCAAGGGCTTTAGCACATGTGACACCATTTGAGGCCTCTGATTTTCTTTGATAATAGAAAAAAAACAAAAGAAATACATCAGAGTTAGTGTCTTCTGTTTGGAAATGTGATTGTAATCCTTACCTAAATGCTTCATCTTGGCCTAGGAAGATGCTCATTGTTCTCCATAGCTACCCTCTCTGCTCTCACCTCTTTTTTTTTGGAAGGGTTAAGGCATTGAAAAAGAAGGTTCAAATTACACATTTTTCTGTAGCAAGGAGCTGCTTTTAATAACCTCTATGTATCTGTGGAGCACATTCTTAAAACTGCTTTCATTGTCAGGAAGTCATTATTCTATTTTCTACTTCAAATCATAATTCTTTCTTTCCCCTTTTGTTCATTCAAGTTTACTAGACAGGGTTATAAAGTCAGTCCCTATACAATAGCAAATATTTTATCGGCAATAATTTAATATGTCATAATATTAAGAATGAAATATACTTCCTATGTTCAAAGAGATTTCCTGAATGTTGCACTACCATAGAAAAGTATATCTTAATAAAATGAGTTTACTCCCTTTAATTTTATAAATAGGATTTAATTGTGTTATATTATGTCTCTTTTCATATGTCTTACCTGACCCAGACTTGTATGTGTATCCCAGCTCCTGATATAATTGATACAAGCCTGTCATATTCTAATATAAGTTCTTCTATGAACCTAAGAACTTTCAAAATAAAAATTTCTAACTCAGAAGCTCTCAAGTATCTTACTTTTCCAAAGTTGCAATAAATCACAGAATACATTAAACTAGTACATCATGAGCCTCACATCTTTACAACTTACAAAGCATGAATAAAACCAGAATTAAATACAATGATTTCTGCAGTTCACATTCTAAATCTAAATTTCTTGCACAGTACTTTCCAAGTAAAATGGACAGTTTAAAAATCCAGAACTAACCACATAGTCTGTCAATACTTCTGTTGCCTTATGAATTTTAACGTCCTTTGAGGAAAGAGTGTGGACTGAACAAAAAATTATAAAGAGAAAGAAGAAATAGAAAAAAAAAAACCTTTTTAGTTTACTAAGTGGTGAATTAATTTATAACAGTTTTAGAGAGCAAAACCTTTAATGTCAATCAGGAGAATAGTTTTAGTATTAATAGATTAATTTTACTGCCATGTGACTGTCTATAAATCAACAATAGTCAATATAATAAAGAATCCAGGATATTATATAGTCTTATTGTGCTGGTGGTTTCTATGCTGAGCTCTTTGTAAGAAGCAATAAATAACTGTTATGATAAAAAAAAAAAAAAAAGCCTGTGAGTGAAGTACAGGATAGGGTGAAAGTAGGTTTATACTGGTTCATATGGAAGTAATACATAATTAATAAATAATGAGACTAAGCTGTGTTTCAAATACAACTGTAAACTTCTTTTTGCTCCACCCTGAATTTACCTAAATAATAACCCAACATTATATCCTGTTAACTGAGTTAAAATATGAGATAAAATTTGAGATGATGTGAGATGAGGAAAATGCAGTGTGGAGATGTTAAGCAATTCCTTACATTATACAATGATTATTAAACTGTATCAGGATACAGTGTGGCCCTAAGGTTACACTTCCAACACCTATTCATTAGCATTTTACCATAGTCTTCTCTTGTGATTAATTGATATAAGACTTCTTGACTCTGTTCCATCTTTGGAGAGTGTGAAAGAAGATAACAAAGCTTTTCCCAACCAAACGGAAGTTATAGATACAAAATAGTTTATTCTATTTGACAAATATTGATTAGGCTCCTTCTATGTGCCAGGCACCATTCTAGGTACATCAGTGAGCAACAAAAATAAATAAATACATAATTAAATTAATAGTGATAATTTAGAAGAGATACTGACAACTAAGGAAATAATTTAATACCCCATCTACTATAATAACACATGTAAATCCTTGTGGGGGAAAATGATAAAAAAGGAGATCCAGAGCTCTGAAGAAACTATTGGGATTGTAATATGTATGTGTAGGGTGGTAGGGCTAAGGAAGGCAGAGCCAAGTCTCATTGACATGGTGATATGTGATCAAAACCTTCTATTATTTCTCCTTTTAAAATCTTGACCCCTTTCCTGGCTAAGAACAGGCAGGTATAATTCTTATTTGTATCAGCAACCACAATAAAATTTGCCACAGTTGGATAATAATTAGAGGAGAAGAAATGAAAATGGAATTTTATTTCATCATATTCTTCCCACATATTTTAGTAGCATTCTTATTGTGAAAACAATTTAAAAAACCTGCCATCAGCCAGGGCACTTCTTTGTAGGTTATCTAGGTACAAAAGGGTTAGTTATCATAGCTTGAGCCTGGTAAGAAGTCAAAAGAATATAAGAGTTCCCATTTTCTGTGTTAGAGAAAATCAGTACTGAGAACTAATAATTTATAGAAACAACATCAGGAAGCAAGAGATAAATGCTTCCTATAATATTCTCCAAAGTAAATACATTTCCTCATGGTACCACCATTAGATTATTTCCTATATTCTTCAGGCTATCCCTTCACTTCTTAAATTGAGCATTATTATCCATGTAAAATGAGAAAATATGCAATTATTTTAGTTTATCCATTTAAAAAACATGATTGCATTTGTTTTCAGAAGCCCCATTACATGATTCTTTGTAAATAAAAGTAACTGGGCATAATGTATTATATATTCTTATCTTGCTAACAGGTAAAAAGCATGTTTAGGTTACGTATGAGAAAATAAGTAAAAAAATTCAACTTCACTCTATTTGCCATACAGAAATCTGAAGTTTAATATAATACTGCATGTTAACAAGAGAAGTATTCACATAAATACTCCACCTTTTTCATGTATAAGTGCTATTGTTTGACATAGTCATAAACAACAGGGACTAGATTAGTTCTTAAATTGGAGTTAAATATTTGAACAAATTTGTTGAAAAATGGGATGCATTCACCCCAGCTCAATTTGTTGAGGGACCAAAAGTGCTTTGTGTTAGTTGATAGTACCCTAACGCAAAACAAAGCTGGACTTGACCATCTGCATGCTCCAGTGGCCAATGTTAACATGTTTGTGGAGAAGTGCAGTGGCCTCCTGTGGTGTCCTGCTCATCAGACGCACAGGGGGACTAAGCAAATTGTCCACCTTATATTTCACATGTATTTCAAAAACAATTAGGTAAAAGCTCTTGTCATTTGGACTATGGTAAATATAAGAATGAGTTACTTTTGTTGTAAAGAATATTCATGCTAATAGGAAAATTATGACCAGACTTACATACATGCACACATACACACACATAAATACATATTGAACTGGAAACACATGCAACATTTCTCAAATAGTTTTTCACTCCTCACATTCTTGGAAGTTGGCTCTAATGACATGGCTATTACATTCATTACAAGTTATGAATGTTGAAGAAAGTAGTTCCACATTGTCTTTTGAGTTTGAACTAGCAAGCATAGATTTATTTCTGTGTATATTACTTAAACTACATGGTAAGAATGGGGAAAAATAATCCAGGATTTTTGTGGTTTTGAATTTATTTATTTTATTTTATTTAAAGTATGTATTTATTATTTTCGGAGAGAGATGGGAAGGGAGAGAGGCAGAGAGGGAGAGAGACATCAGTGTATGGTTGCCTTTCACCTGCCTCCAGCTGGGGACCTGGTTGGAGACCTGGCTTGCAATCAGGTTATGTGCCCTGGCTGGGAGTCGAACCAGCGACCTTTGGGTTTGCAGGCCAGCAGGTATCTGTTGAGCCACCAGTCAGGATGGTTTTGATTTTAATAACATATTTTTAGTGTGTGGGGATGATTAATACTTGATTGACAGCCTTTGTGATAAATTTCACATACATTCTGTAAAATTAATGCAAGAAGACAATGATGGAATAATCTAAATCACCTTTGTCTTCTACCCCTAAGCAACCAAAATATGTAAAAATATTAAAGTAATGCTTTTTAGAAAATGAACAATAGCTTCAGTATATGATTATAATCTTTGTTAAATTTTAATTCATCAAAATTAAATTATATTTAAATTATTTGCAATTAATTATATTTTATAAAATACCATTGTTATTTGACAATAATGAAATAATATGAATAAATGTAAACATGTTTATAAGTTTTATTTTTCTAAATTCTAAGTAATCTATCATATTGAAAGGTAACATTTTCCTAAACTAAGCATAATATTGTACATTGAGATATTACTAAAATAATAATTTATATACTATATTAATTAATAGACTGATCTGACATTTTTGTAAAGTTAACCACTATTATACTCCTAGAAGAAATTAAAATTAATGATGTCTTGTTTTAGTCTCTTAACACTGGCTACAATCTATTAACTACTTAACATTTCATCTTGGAAAATTTCTGCTCTGTATTATCAGCAGATTCTAAAAGGTTACATAGACATAGCTACATTAATGATGAGTCAAATTCAGTAGGAGTTTCCATTTCCCACCCATAATTTTAAGTGTAATATCTTTTGTTCAATATATTATAGGACTATACAGAGGTAACTCTTAAATTCGATGACTCTCAAATTCATAATGACTCAATTTTGGTTAATATATTGATATATAGTGAGTTTTATTTTAGCTTAAAATGAACTTTGTAATAATAAAAATCCTCTGCACTTTGCCTATTGCTAAGACTTTTTTACTACATGAGGAGTATAGCCATGTCATAATTTTTCACTCTCAAATCCAACACTAGCAATGTGCCTATGGAACACTGCATGTGCTGTAATATAAAATAGTCATCCAAGGCTGTCTTGAATTCCTGTGTTCTAGACTGTAAAATATAGGTACTTTTAATCTTCCCTGTGGTGAGACAAATGACAAGGGCATGGCTGATGTCTAAAATCTAATCATATTAATTTTCTATATTGACATTATTTTATACAGTAAAACTCAATGTCAGTGCCTCCCTTGCTAGTTATATGGAGAAATACAAGCACTATAATTAACAATAAGTTTATTTTCCAGCATACTAGGCAGAAATGTAGCCCCCATAGGAAGATATAAATGGAAAGCAAATTAAAATGGATTTGAGCCAGACCATTGCCAGATCAATATCTGGCACTCTTAGACCTGCTTAGCAAAGTTTCCGCAGCTATTCAGCATTCTTATTACTTCTACCAAATGACCAAATGCTACCTATGCATATTTACAGATAAGGCAAAGAATAAAATCAGGAAGGAAAAAGGCTAAAAGCAACTCTCAAAAATTGTTAGTAATAACAAGAAACCACTTTGCTATGAGAATTATAATGAAATATTTCCCTACATTATTATTTTTTTATTAGAAGAACTTCCCAGGGCTTTTTATTTGTACATTGTCAAAGATTATTTGCTCTCTAAAAAATTGGGAATTACAATGTCCTTAGTACCAAGGGTGGTCCCTGACTGGCTTATAAAATTTATGCTACTTAACCTTCTTTTCACAATGTTTGATTCTATTCTGCGTTGGTCTACTTGTAGCCCATCTAAACCTTCAATATACATGTTGTCCCATCCATAGAGACAGGTTCAGAATTATGAATATGAAGAGTAACCTATTTATTGAAAGAAAGTCTTGGTGTCCTAACATATGCAAATTGTTGATATCACTGAATTGCTGAATAAAGTTTATTTGTAAACTTCTCTATTTCTGAATTTGTCAATTATGTGAGCAATTAACTTTCATTCCTTTAGACAGTTGGTGAGAGTGGAGTCTTCTCATAAATGCAATTGAAAAATATATTACCCATACCTTGTCAAATAATACTCCTGGTAAGAAAACCATTCTGTGTATCCATTACATATTTAAAAGCTCTGCCATCTTTTTAAGTGCTCATTGAATATTGAAAATAATTATTAAAATTCTATAAGCTATAATTTCCAGTCTGGATTATCTCACTTTTAGCAGTAGCTTATTGTGTCTCCTCAAGCTTTTAAGTCTCTGGATACTGATTTTGGACCTCAGGGTCACATAATTCAGAGAGGACTCCACAGTGCTACAGGTGGGCATTCTCTCTCTTAATCCTTTGACATGGGGAGGTGCAATTCTTTGCCACTCTACCCAATTAGATATAACTAGTTCTTTTCCTCTGATTGATGTTTGCATTCATTTTTTATATTCACCTGTTATGGATGTGTTGTCACAGCTTTAAACTATTGTAAAATATATAAACTACTGTAAGATTTAAAAATTTTTACCACTTTAGCAGGCTTACTTTCTACTGCTCTATATTTATACTAATTACCTAGTGTTGGGTTTGACATTAAACTTTAATAAAAGAGTGCCTTAACATAGTTTTCTCAAAAGGAATGAGAATGTGGCATATATAATAGGAGAAATTATAATTGTGTAAATTTTTCAGAACTTCACCTAAATTTACTGATTTCCCTCACTTGGGTCAAAAAACATGAGTTCTGACATATTTAATGAAAAATGTCATATGGAAGCCAAGAAAAATGATTGGCAATTATCCAATTTTTAAAATATTTTTAAGATAGT
Organism: Noctilio leporinus; assembly: GCA_004026585.1. Classification (NCBI taxonomy): domain Eukaryota; kingdom Metazoa; phylum Chordata; class Mammalia; order Chiroptera; family Noctilionidae; genus Noctilio; species Noctilio leporinus. The sequence goes on along the minus strand of PVIW01000451.1, from coordinate 77,394 downwards.
TATAAGGAAGAAACATTGTGAGGAGAATCACAATGACATTTTGGAAACTAGATTAGTGTTTTTAAACTTAGGGAAAGTGGACTGGAGAAAGGTAATTACAGAATTGTAAAGTAGACAACCTTCACAGGCAGTATGGAAGAGCTTAGAAAGAGAGACTTCCTAACCAGGAGAGCTTTAGAGTGTGTATGTACGTGAGTGTGTGTGTGTCTGAAAAAGAGAGAGAGTGTATCAAAGAGACACAGAAACAGGGAGAGAGAGAGAGAGAGCGGGAGAGAGTGAGAGTGAGAGAGAGAGAGAGAGAGAGAGAGAACATAGACAGAGACAGAGAGAATCTAGAACAATGCATTCTGTAGCCCAAGATAAGAATAGAAATAATAGCATACACTTAGGAAAAGCCCAGATGTTTTCACTTGATACTTAATACATAGAAAAGCATCTGAGAGGGTATGAAAGATCTAGTTGATGGATTGAAAATATGAAAAACATTTTAGCAGCAAATAGTATATGGCAGTCACTATACAAAATAGCAGATTTTAGCAGTTTTCTGAGTCTCAGAGTATTGTCACCCTTCCATGATAATGTTCTTAGGTTGGATCTGTGTGGTATATCTAAAAAACATAAACATGAAAGAACTATACTATGCAAAAGATAGAAATTAAAAAAAAGAAAAAAAGAAAAAAATCAGTATTTAAATGTCCAAGATTTCAGTTATTGTAATATTATCACTGAAGAACACTGAAATACCTGCCCATCCTAATATAAGGTAAGAGAGATAAAACTGACAGTCTGTAGTAGCAATGATTTTGATTCAAATGAAGTATTAAAATGGATCGCCTTGTCCATACCAAGTGCTTCTTTGTCCATATTTCCCTCTAAAAAGTGTATAGTTGTAGGGTAAGGTGTAACAATGTAATTGTTAATAGTGGACTTATGACACAGAACTGCAGAATAATTTTCAGGTAATGGCAATCTCTTCTTTTCAAAGGCCTTACTTTAAAAATATTCCAAGACCAGGACTAGCCTGAAGAAAACAGGCCATCTGCTTCACTAAGCCTGGATTTTGACAAAGTTTCCAGGAACTTACAAGGTTCACAGAAGCTTTCTGGAAGACATGACAAAAATAGACAAGACATATACTAAGGGGCTAAAAAAGCAATGGAAAGGCCAAAACCATAGGTAGGAAGACACAGGACAGCATAGTAAGTATGAGCAAGCACCCCTGGTTAGCTTGAGTTCAAGTACTTGCTGGCAATGTGACCGTGAGTCAGCCATTTCTGTCCTCCTTTTACATCCCTTGAATTCTTGGGCCTTGTTACCAACTCTATTTGATCTACATTCAAAATAAGTAATTCATATTTCTGCTTCCAGATTCTATTTAAAAATCTGTTTTGAAAGTCCTTTAATTTCTCTAAAAACCAGTGCATGGGGTCTTTCACTTTTTCACACGTAGTCAACGGATCATTTCTCTCTCATAGAATCATCTTCACTCTGTCAACTGGATTATGTTGAACATGCTCAAAATATAGTGTCCTCTGCTTTTTTTAAGAACAACAACAACAACAAAACATAAGTGTTGTGCCCTTTTTCATACCCTGTTCACAAACTATATATTCCATCACTCCACCAAAAAACTTCTAAGTTCATTAACCCACATTTTCATGCTTTGTTCAGCGAACAGTTTCAAAGAATTCATTTTATGAGACACTTTAACAAAATCAAATACTCTCTTTTGGGGGTGTTATAGCACAACACCTTCTAGGCTTACCGCTACTTCTCTGGCAAATTTTCTTACTCACTTTTGCAGACTAAAATGATCACTAAATATTGGAGTTGCTCAATGCTGAAGCTACGTGATACCCTTAGAGATTTCATTACATGGTATTTTCTTGTGCGGATCGGCAACATCATCATGGGATTTAGAGGACAAGGCAAACCAATACAAACATCAGGCCCCTGCTGGCTGCTAGGTCAAAGGTAACCTAGCTGCCTACCTCTGATTTGCAAGAAATAAATATTTGATCCTCATTCCCATTCCTGGTATAGAGCTCCTAAAACCCTTGGAACTTCCAAGAGCAATAAAGGTGAATTTTTTAATTTAAAACAAGCCCCTTTCAACCACAACTGAATTTAGATTAATTAGGTGATGTTTGGAAAAGCCCCAGGAAGCAGACTGGTTAACAGGGGAACCAACCAGGTCATTGGAGGGCTAGAACTTTCTTTCCCACTCCTTCATCTCTGCAGTGACCAGACATTCATAAGTGAGTAGTATTATAGCAGAATATTGACCATAGAGAAGGCACACTGGGGTGTTTTTCTTTAGCACATTCTAACATGTTATCTTGCAATGAAGGTAAATGATACCTCAGAATTATTGGCAAGAATGGAAGCTCCTGAAACACAGGACAGGGAAATTTAACCTATTATATGTATTCAACATTTTTCATATCTGTATAAAAATACACATACATACAGAATAAAATGTTGCTTAATTGTTAAATTAGGTAAAAGTAGCTATGGAAAGGAACACATTTCTCCTTTTTTCATTAGAAATGCTATTGGGTGAGGTTGGCATCATAGGCAGATGGGGCTCTCCCCTTTGCACAACCACATCAAAATCACAATGAACATATAGAACAACCATCAGCCAGAAACATCATAAATTGAGTTGAAAGTCTGACAATTATGAAATTAAAGAAACCACATCCATCAAGACAGGGAGGAGGAGCACAGATGTGGACCAAGTTGGTCTCTCACCCAATGTGGTGGATAAAAACTTGGGAGGGATATCTTGGGAGTGAGAAGTCCCAGCCCCACACTAGGCCCTCCAGCCCAGCATTCCAGTGCCAAGAAGGTAAATGCCCACAACTTCTGGCTGCAAAAAACAGTGGGGACTGAGTCAATGAAAAAAACTGCTGGAGCCCCAAGCAGCTCATGTTAAAGAACCCAAATGTGGACTCACTTACTCAGACTCACTCCCTCTGAGCTCCAGCACCTGGGTAGGATCTTGAATGGCACCAGTGGTACATAGGGAGATATGTCATATCCATACATCTGGCATCAGACCAAGCAGAGGTCATTGTTCCTTTTCTAAACCTTCTCCACACAGAGCTGGCCAATTGATGCCAAATCAGAGACTCCATCAACCTAGCTCACACTGTTTGACCCTTCTTGAAGATCACCAGAGACTCCTCCCCACCGAACTTACAGGCCCACCCACACTGTTTTTCCATGTAAATGATTGGTCCTGGTTCATGCTGCACAACTTCCTAAATCCTTTCAAATAATCAACAGCTGGCCTCAGTGAACTTCAGGATGGACAATCACAGCAGCAAGCCGAGATTCACAGCTTGGCCTCACCTGGGAATCTTCAAGTCCAGCACAAGTAGCTGTCATCTCAGATGGCTTTAGAGCTCAGGTAGCATGCTCTAAAACACAGGCAAGGGCTGCACCACCTGGAAAACCCCAGGGCCAGCACAGCCAGGGGACAGCTACAGACCACAGGGGAGAATCACCACCCTGCCTTGCACAGCTGACCCTCCACAGATGGTGAAGGTTGGTTGTCAGTGGTCACTACCAGTCCTCCTTGCAGCTGACTGGCCTGGGTAAATCCCTCCCATTGATCTGCCAACAGAAACCAAGGCTCAACTATAAGAGGAGAATGTGCCCAACCTATATGAAGGACACACCTTAAGAACCCAACTTGGGTGGTAGGGGATGCTGCACCACTGGACACTACAGGACACTTAGGCTGCACTACCAAGACAGAGAGTCAAAGCATCTCTACCTAATATAAAGAAACAAATGCAGGGAGGCTGCCAAATTGAGGAGGTAAAGAAATACAGCCCAAATGAAAGAACAGAACAAAACCCCAGAACTAAGTGGAATAGAGCCAAGGTATCAGGTGCAGAGTTCAAAACACTAGTGATCAGGATACTCAGTGAAATGATTGAGAAAAACAAGAAGAGAATTAGAAACTGCTGGGATAAGTTTAAACCTATCAATATCTAATCATAGGAGTGGTAGAAGAAGAGGAAGAGCAAGAAATTGAAAACTTCGTTGAAAATATAATGAAGGAAAACTCCACTAATGAAGGAAATAGACATTCAAGTCCAGGAAACACAAAGAGTCCCAAACAAATTGTACCCAAAAAGAACCACATCAAGAGACATCATAATTAAAATGCCAAAGGTTAAAGATAAAGAGAGAATCTTAAAAGCAGCAAGAGAAAAGATGAGAGTTACCTACAAAAGGGTTCCTATAACACTATCAGCTGATTTCTCAAAAGAAACTTTGCAAGCAAGAAGGGGCTGGCAAGAAGTATTGAAAGTGCTGAAAAGTGAGGACTTACAACCAAGATTACTCTATCCAGCAAAGCTATCATTTAGAATGGAAGGGCAGATAAAGTGCTTTCCAGACAAGAAAGCTAAAAGAGTTCATCATAACCAAGCCCTTATTATATGAAATGTTGAGGGCACCTATCTAAGAAAAAGAATATCAAAACTATGAACAATAAAATGGTAAGAAACACACAGCTATCAACAACTGAATCTTAACAAAAACAAAACCAAGCTAAGCAAACAACCAGAATAGGAACTGAATCATAGGTATGGAGATCACTGGGAGGGTTATCAGCTGGGAGCGGGAAAGGGGAGAAAGGGTGCAATGCTGCAGGGATCAAGAAGCATAATTGATAGGAACAAAATACACAAGGAGATGTTAACAATAGTATAGGTAAGAGTGAGGCCAAGCAACCTACATCCATGGACAGGAACAAAGAGGGAAGGGATTGCTGGAGAGAAGTGGGGTACTGAGTAGAGGCAGGCAAAGGAAAAATTTGGGACAACTGTAACTGCATAATCAATAAAATGTACTTAAAAAAGAAATATTGCCAGGGCTATAATACTATAACACTATGAAAATGAAATGATTATATATATATATAATTATATACATATATAATTATATATATATAAATATAAAATAGTTAATTTGCAAAGAATGTTTGCTTTAAATGCTGTGTTGGAAATAAGATAAATTAATATAAAAACACTGTCAGCAAACAGTGACTTCCAAAAATGTACATTATTTTATATAATAATCAGAGAAAAACTTTCTTTTTCTTAGTTCACAAATTTGAACGAGGAAGCATATCACAAGCATACAAATGATAATTTTCTACAAAAATGGTCAATTGTGTAACATTTATAAAGTAGAAAACATCTTTAATTAATATTTCCCAGCATGAAGATAGGTTTAGGAGACTCTTTCTTAGTCAGGTTGACTGTGTTCATGTGCATACCTTTCCATCTATGCGAAGCTATAGGATTTCTTTCTTCTAATCTTTTTTTTTAAATGTACTTTATCCTGTCCTACTGTTACACATGCTATATTGATAAAACATAACATGTTTGCTTAAACTTACATTGATTTTTAAATCAACACTGATTTTGAACAGAGCCACCCTCTCAAGCTTCAACTTAATTTATATTGATTTTTTTGACTTTGTGATGTACAGCAACCTGTCTTTCCTATTATTGACCAAGAACATAAAATGTATTCAATATAATAAGATGATTTGCAATTTTATTATAAACAATTTTTTCTTTCCCAAATTAATTCATACCATTTATGTAAAATTATATTTTAGATAATTTCAAAATATTTATAAGTATTTTTATTTTATTATTGGCATTGAACTTCTTCAGGAAGAGAGCCTGGAAGTCTGTCTTGTAAAAGAAATATTGGCCTAAACAGAAACCTAATGAAAACATAAGTTTAAATTAAACCTTATATAAACATTATATATAGAAAATTGTTTTACTTAAAGGTCAAATTCATAACTGATAAAAATACCATTAAAAGTATATCCCATCACCCTCCACACATTTGGAAAACCTGAATCTAGTTCTATATAATGCTTCTACACTACTACTTAACATGCCTAAGATTAGCAAAATAGATAGCTGAGACCACAAATCTCTTCTTAGTAAACATATTTTTTAAAGACTTTATTATTTTTAGAGGTAGAGGAAGGGAGAGAGGGAGAGAGGGAGAGAGACATCAATGTATGGTTGCCTTTCACCTGCCTCCAGCTACAGAGCTGCCTGGAGACCTGGCTTGCAACCTGGTTATGTGCCCTGGCTGGGAATTGAACCAGTGACCTTTGGGTTCGCAGGCTGGTGCCTTATCCACTGTGCCACCGCCAAGGATCTTAGTAAACACATTTATTCAATTATTTTTAGAATGTTTTTCTAAATCAGGCAATGGCAGTAGTTGATTATGGAAATTGGTGATAAGAATAGGGTAAACTGATAGAAACTGATAGTATGTGTGTGTGTATGTGTACCCATGTGTGTGTGCATGAGTATACATGTATAATGCAAACTGGAAAACTGATCAATTACACATGAAAGCTGATAGAGAAAATACAATTTCTAGATATATGGTCTGCCTAACTGAATGTTTGGCAGTGTAGATAACTGAAGGGAAGAAAAAAGGTCAATTGGTAGAGGAATAATTATGAGTTTGTTTTTGGAAACTCTTGGTTTGGGTTTTTAAAAGATTTGAAATATATAAGGAGAGGTAGTTGTAATTTAAAGTTCCTTAAAAATCAAATAGTTTGTTCTCCTAGATTTGTAGTAACTTATTTGGAAATAAAGCAATCTAAGTTGATATGAAGCTATGTATTTTTTTTTTAATTAAGCTGACTTAATGTAAATATTTTTAAATTTGGGGTCGCTCCTTTTACTGACTATAATTCCCATAATGTCCAGTGAGTAGGCCTACATAAAATATGAAAGCTACTTAACTTTTATGTTCACAGAGCCCCAATAATTTAAAGAAAACTTTAAATATATAGAGACACTCTATTCAATCTCTATTGTGCACGAGTTGTATTTGCAGGTCGGAACACAGAAATGAAAGTCAGGCTTCAGAAACAAACTTGGGATTTATGTGCTGCAGTGAGTCGAGGGAGAAGTGAGAAGGCAGGAAGTGCCAAAAGTAGAACCATAACATCTGAAGAGCAGGAAGAGAACATCGTGAGGAAAAGGACGAGCCCATTTTTAAATAGGAATATTAGTTTCTTTGCTATTGCATTGTAGGAGTTAATTATGTATTTCAGATGTTAACACATTCCCAGATTTAGGATTGGCAAATATTTTCTCCCACTTTGCTTCTTGCATTTTTATTCTGTGGTTTCCTTTCCTCTGGTATAGTCTGACTTGCCTATTTCTGCTTTTGTTGCTGTACCGAAGCATCATCTCCAAGAAATCATTGCCAACATCAATGTCATAAAGCTTTCCCCTACATATTCCAACAGGTATATGAAAAGATCCCCAATGTCATTTTTCACCATGGAAATGCAAAACAAAACCACAAAGAGATATCATGCAAGCCTGTAGGGTGGTGATTATTAAAAAAAAAAAAGACAAGTGTTGGCGAGGATGTGAATAATTTGGGACTATTGTACACTGTTGCTGAATGCAAAATGGAGCAGGTTGCTTTGTGAAGGAGTATGGAGATTACTCAAAAAACTAAATAGAGAACTACGACATTGTCCACCAAAAAGCCCTTTTGGGTATATAATGATTGAAATTAGGATTTTGTAGAGATGTATGCACTCCCCATTCATTGCAGCATTGTTTACAATAGCCAAGATGCATGTACAACCTAAATATGCATAGGCATATTCATAGATAGAGAACATGTGTCATATGCATACATAGAATAGTGTTCAGCCTTAATAAAAGAAGGAAATCCTGCAATATATGGTATTATGGGTGAACTTTACGAACATTATGCTAAGTGAAATAAGCGGGTCACAGAAAGGCAAATACTGCATTTTTCCATTTATATGAGGCATCTAAAATAATCATAGAAGCAGAGAGGGTAATTTCAATAGTTGCCAGGGTCAGGGTCAAACCATTAGGGCATAACTAATCCATGACATAAAATTTCTGATACACAAGGTCAGCGAGTTCTAGAGGTGAGCCTTGAAACATTGTGCTTATGGTTAACAAGACTGTGCTGTATACTTCTTTTTGTAATGGGTTACGAAGACAAAATCTATTGTTAATTGTCCTCACCAAAATAAAAACAAAGAAGAAAGACATAGTTGGTGCCATTTAACAGCTGAAAAGACAAGTTGTTTAAAATTGGAAAAGGTCCTTGTAAAATGTATGTGGAGGAAATTATTGTTAGTTTGGTGAGAGTCAGATAAGGGGAATGGTGAGAACCAGCCAAATTACAGGTGTGAGTAGCAAGATAATAATATGGTGTTTTAACGTGAACTATATTGATGAAGGGCTCTCAATATGTCTTTTCCAGTTTTGTAAATGCTATCTTGAAAATTATTTACACCATGAGGAATATAACGAAATCAGGATTGGAAGCAAGGTAGGGTAAGGTTACACATTGTTGACACGTTATAAATTTTCATAGGAGAAATCAAAAAAATTAAATGACTGTTAGCACTGTGAACAAAGCAAATATTTTGAATTAGAACCTATATTAACTGAGACATCTTTAAATATAATATAATATAATTCATTGAACACATACCAAAGCAGTTAAGATAAAGGTACCCCTAATTTAAAAATAAGAAAACTGATCTCAAGTAATCACCAGCAAATAATAACTGCCTTCCTTTTAGACTTTAAATATTTGTAGATGTATATTAATTTTAAGTTATTGCAGCACCATTCTGCTGCAGGGATTCTAACACTACTGAGTTGCCGGAATGCATTCTGGGTAACCTAAGAAATTGGAAGAACATAGGAGGCAATCTTAATATATCTGAGCTTTTAGTGTATGTTATCATAAAAAATACCCCAGTGACTTTTGTAATAGCTATTGTAAAATACACCATTTATGTAAAGAACGAAAACCCACTAAATAATGACACATTTAAAAAAATTCTTTTTTGATTGCCAATAAATGTAGCCTTCATTTATTTATTTATTTATTTATTTTAAAAAGATTTTATTTCATTATTTTTAGAAAGAGGGGAAGGGAGAGAGGCAGAGAGGGAGAGAGACATCAATGTATGGTTGCATGTCACCTGCCTCCAGCCACAGGCCTGACTGGAGACCTGGCTTGCAACCTGGTTATGTTGCCCTGGCTGGGAAGCGAACCAGTGACCTTTGGGTTCGCCGGCCCGCAGTGCTTTATGCACTGTGCTACCAGCCAGGGCAGTATTTTTAATAGGTAAAGGTAATGCCACTTTGTTTTTATTTTATGTGTTTTACAGTTGTAAACAATAAGATGTAGAGTCAAGTGATATTTGCAGAACTGTATGTGTGTGTGTCTATGTGTGTGCATGTGTGTATGTGTGTATACATTGTGTGTGTATATTAAGGTATGGTCTATAACCCTTACTGTCATTAGACATTTAAAATTCTATTCCATCTTGATAAAGACTTTTTGGTATCTTCCTAGAAGTTGTTATCAATATCTACACTTTCCTATGCTTAACCAAGCTAAGGTGTCGTGTTCAATCTTCTTCTGAAAGGTTTATTTGAGGTAAATGGAAAATCTGCTCTGCAAAGGCAAGTGTTATGACTCATTCAGGCATCAGCAGGTTTCTCTCCTTCTAGTCTTTGCAATTCCTGAACTCAGCATTACAGTTACATTGCATTCAAATGGGAGTGCCTCAATGTAAATGCACTAGACCATGAGGACTTGATTGCTGTGTCATATTTACTTACAAGTGCAGGTAAAACAAAGTTGGCCAGGTTGCTTAGTAGCTTTATGAGAAAGAGCTGCAAAGTGATAGATCATAAACAACTAGTTTAATATCCCTGAAAAGAGGGGGTCTGAGGTGTAAAGGGGATGGTGACTGGGACTCGAACCAGCAACCTTTTGGGGTATGAATGACATTCCAACCAACTGAACCACTTGGCCAGGGCTATTCTTCTTATTATTTTTTAAAGATTTTGTTTTACTATTTTTAGAGACAGGGGAAGGGAGAGAGGCAGAGAGGGAGAGAGACATCAAGTGTGGTTGCCTTTCACCTGCCTCCAGCTACAGACCTGGCTGGTGACCTGGCTTGCAACCTGGTTATGTGCCCTGGCTGGGAATCGAACCAGCGACCTCTAAGTTCACAGGCCAGCACCTTATTCACTGTGCCAACAGCCAGAGCTATGTTCTTTCTTTAATAATACATTGCCGCAAGTTTACTGTAACACTTTTACTTCCTAAATTTCTGAATTTTTAAAACTTTTCCCCTTAAAACATAAGCACATTGTATTGCTATACAAAAATATGTCTTCCTTTATATCCTTATTTTATATGAATACTTGTGAGTACACCTTGCATCATGATGTTATGATGGCTATGCTGTCACAAGACAGTAGGAATTTTTTTAGTTCCATTATAGTTTAATAAGACCACAGTCGTATTTGCCCTTCATTGCTGAACATCAGGCAGCTCATAACTGTATTCCTTTACCCATTCCCACTTTAAAAAAATGATTTTATTCAGTGGAAGGGAGAGAGAGAAACATCATCATGTGGTTGTCTCTGGCGACCAACTGATGCCCCCAACTAAGGACCAGGACCAGGATCCAGGCATGTGCTCTGACTGGGAATCGAACCAGTGATCCCTTGGTTCACAGGCAGGCACTAAATCCACTGAGCCACACCAGCCAGGGCCATTCCCACCTCAACAAATATTTTGATACCTCTTCTTGGCTCTCTCTTTTTTTTTCTCTCCCTCTTATCCTTTTTGTGGGTTTATGTCTTTTTCAATACTTCACTGTCATTTCATGTGATTGAAGAAAAGCAAATGATTGTTTAACCAACTACATTTAACAAAATAAAGCATTCAAAGTTGTACATTTGCTAAAGACTTTCTCTTAAATATTTACCAAAATTGTCACCATCCTTCCAAAATAAAGAAGCAAAACACAGTTTTGAAGAACATATGTTGGATTCAAAGGATAATAGTTAAACACACCTGTAAACTGAGAATTCCTATCTTGGGAAAATATGTGTTTATAAGTAAGGAAGACGTACAATACACTCACAACTTTCTTTTCTTATTTTAGCGTTTATTCTGGGAGCTTTCAAAGTAAATATACTTTCAAAAGTATTTCAATATTTTGATATTTTAATTCTTAATAAACAGACACATTTAGGTTAAGCCTGAAATATATCAATTTAAGTTTTCACGGTAAGACTTGTGTTTTGAATTTTAATTCCCAATTAAGATAGATCATTTGTTGCCCGGCTGGTGGCTCAGTGGCTAAGGTGCTGACCTGCGAACCCAAAGGTCACTAGTTCGATTCCCCAGCCAGGGCACATAACTGGGTTGCAAGCCAGGTTTCCAGCCAGGTCCGTGGCTGGAGGCAAGTGAAAGGCAACCATACATGGATGTCTCTCTCCCTCTCTGCCTCTCTCCCTTCCCCTCTCTCTAAAAATTATAAATAAAAATTAAAAAAATAAAGATAGATCATTTGCTATGGGATGAAAGATGTATTGATTTTAATTTGCATATTTTTCCTCTATGGCATTTGCACTTGTTCAGCAGTGGGCTTTTTATAATTCAATAACCTCTCATTTTGTTCTAGTATGTTGGTTTTTACATAAATTTGTGATCACGTTAGATCATAGAGTCCATATTGCCACCATGCTCTCACAAATTATGTTAAACTTCATCATCAAGGTGAGGTAATTTTTAGCAAAACATTTGACCTTTACAAAAATAACATTGATAACTACAAATAGTAATAAATCAAATATTTATTTTAAAGAGAAGATGCAATAACTGAAAATGCTGAGGCATGATGCCAAGTTCTCAACATTTGGTCAAAGAATTATCTTTATTTCAGATACATCAAAGCTTTATCTCATAGATTTATCTTTTCCCCTCCATTTATATACCAATCACTTTTACATTATGAATATTGTTATTGAATGATGGGTTAATAGAAATACTGATATTAAAAGGTAGCTATATATTTTGTATTAATCATTTATTAATTTGTACCTTGTTTTGCTCATTTTGTTTTATTTATTTTTATGAACCAAATCTTTGACTATTTTGGGAAGTAATTATATCTAGAGCTCAGATCTTTGGAATCATGACCTAATCCCTTCATTTCACAGACTCTCTTTCTCATATATATTAGGTATATATTTTAATACTTTATTAATATATTATCATTATATATATTCAAATACACACACACACATATATATATGTATATATCTATACATATATATATATATATATATATATATATATATTTTTATGTACTGCTTTCTAACCCTGCCAGCCTAGTTCACGCTATCTTAATTTGGGGGTTTTCATAGTCACCTGTTTTCCTTGCCTCACTATAAAACATTGTTTATATTAGAGTTCATGTTATTATTTTATGATATAAAATATAATAACACATCATTGTATTCTTTAACCTCCTTCATTGGATTTCACTTGTAATAGCTTCCCATAGTTAGGTCACATTTTCATTCATGGCCCAGCCTTCTTCTTTCGAGTGCAGAAGTTTTACAGACACGGGTAGGATGGATTTCCCAGGTGATTTCAAGGCCAGCTCCACACAAGGCAGAAACTTGCACCACTCAAATCTGACCCAGCCAGCACCAGAGCTGCTCCTGAAACCACGGACTTACCTCTGTTTTCACTCCAGTTGTTCAATATTTCCATTTCTTTTTACATAGGTTTCTCGGGACTCATACACACCACTCTCAGGGAAATAGCTACATGTCCACTTGCTGTGTTCCTTAAGATTGTTTGTTTAGCAAGTGTGAAATTTCTCGAGCCCTTTCTGACATACAGGAACCTTGCCTACAGGGAATATTCAGACAACCTCTAGGGGGCAGTGTCGGCCCGCACCACGCAGCCTGCAGTCAGTTTGATCCAAGCTTGGTAGAGAATAACTGTCTTCTGAACAGGCTCCATTTAGTCTGTTCGAAAATGATGGAATGACAATGACTTCAAGTACCGAATTAATACCATATGTTACTCTTTCGTCTGAATCTACATGATTACGAACTCAGATATGTGAACACAAATTCTCATTATTTATTATCAATTTTCAATATTCAATGCAAAGCTACACTAAACTTATAATTGATTTTGGCTTAGGATGTATGATCTCAGATAATGGACTTCCAAAATTTCTTGTTTTTAAAAACTATTTAGCTATTTCTTATTTTATAAAATTATACTTTATGTAAAATATTTGAAACACATATTCTGATTTCAAAATTTTTCAGTTTTTAATAAAGTCTCTGGTACAAAATGTGTATGTTCTGGAAAAATTGAAGCAGATATTTGAATGTGCTTAATCAATAAAATATTATGTTTTGGTAAATAAACAAAATTAATAGTTTATATATCAAATAATAAAACATTTATGTGCAATGTATAAGGAATTCACACGGTTATGTTATTAATTTATTTACTGTGCATTCATTTGAGTGTTCATTCTAGCTTCTAAGAAAATTTCACACTAGGGCGTTGTTTGTGTGGCTGAGTTAGTTGGAGTCTCCTTCCATACACCAAAGGTTGAAGATTCAATTCTTAGAGTGCATACCTAGGTTGCACGTTCTATTCCCAGCCAGGGTATGTATGGGTAGCAACCAATTGATGTTTCTCTCTCATACTGATGTTTCTCTGTCTTTCTGTCACCCTTCCTCTCTCTTTGAAATCAGTAAGCATATATACTCATACACACACACATACACACATACACACACATATATAAAGAAAAATGCATACTAATATTAGGATTTTAAATGTAATAAAAATAAATTGTATAATTATATGCTTGACAAATAAAATACATAAAACAGTGCTCTGACCTTTTATGTCAGATAGGACTATACCTATTGTACCTGTACAATTCTTGGCTGAATTTATTTATTTTACTATTATCTATTCTGGAGAGAGACAAAACAAAACAAACCACTGGTTCTTTCATCTCTTCATAGTAATGTTGCTGAAAATACTTTTCAATAAAATTTCTGCAAAGTCTGCCCCTGAGGACATGTGACCTGAGAGCATCCAAGGGTGACGCTTGGAGCATCTAAGTTGAAATAAACAAAGATATGAAACAAACACAAATGTGAGATAGTTCCTGGACAGTCTGTTAAAATCTTCTTCTCTGTATCCCTATGGGTGAGGGGATACTTTCAAATCTCATCATACTTCAGGTTGTGTTGACAGTAACTAAAAATTAGTAGGTACACAATAAGCTTATATTAGAATAAATTTTTGCATTCATTTGTATTTCAAACAAGATTGATGTAAATAATATGATGTAACACATAATCATACTCAAGAGTGTAGCAATATCAGCTTACTTTGAACATTACATATAGTATCAACAGATTTCTGATTGATGAATAGAAATATTGTCTATATTTTAAATATTGCCACTTCATAGTTATCTGCATTTGTCAGTTTAATAAAAATTAAGGCCATTTCCCCACCAACTTTTTAAATCCTCTTAAGAGAAAGTTAGAACATGACTTCAATTTGTTTGTGGTGATATTTCCTTAGATAAATTTTGATTAGAAAAAGAACTGATGGACACAGACAACAACATGGTGATTGCAGTGGTAGGGTGCTGAGTGGAGGTGAAAGAAGGTACATTGGGAAAAATGGTAGTAGATAAAAATATCATAAAAATGAGTATAGCAATTATGAGTTTATTTTGAACATTACATATATTTTCAACAGATCCCTGAGTAATGAATATAAATATTATCTATGTTATAAATATCACCACTTCACAGTTATCTGCATTTGTCAATTTTAAGAAACATTAAGGCCCTTTGACCCTTACTTTTTCAGTTCAGTTAAAGAAAAGTTACAACATGCCTTGCATTTGTCCATGGTGATATTTCCTTAGATACAATTTGGTAAGAAATTTTATAATTGCTAATACCATTTTCTAACTAATAACAAAGGGAAAATCCCTGCAGATATTCTTTTTGGTTTGAATGTTATGAAATTCTTTGAATCATAGGGGCTAATATTCTCCTATGTTCATTAATAGATCATCTAATATAAGAGTTTGGTTGATTAATGTCATCTGATATCTACAAAGCTTGACTGATGATCAGAAAAATCTAAAGAAATTTTTCAAAACCCACCACTGGGCCTGATCAGAGAGATTCTTTTTTGATATAAGAAATTCAATTTGTATTGATTTAAAGGTATTTTCTTCACAATCTCCATGATGATTTAAGTATTCAACAGGGTTTGGCAATAGCTAATTATAAATGTGACAGTCCTTCCACAGTGCTGATGAGAGTCACAGGCAATCAGAATTCCTTAAGTTTTTAAGAAATACTTATTTTGGGTCCTCAGGAATTTTTGGCTCCTAACTTTAGTGGAAAAATTCTACAACAGAGTAAAATTGTGTTGTGTGGTTTAGATTAAGCTGTTTGACAAATGAAAATAAGTATATAATTACACAACTTAAAAAGTCAACTATATTTGTAGGCATAGATAAAAGTTTCTTATGCTGGGAAATAAAAGCATATGCATGACTATCTCTGAATTGATTTAATTACTTATTTTGCACTGTTGAAAGAGCCATCTGTTTATTTGATGCAAAAAGAAAGAGAAAATTTATTATAGCAACTTACATAGTATCATAATAACAAGAGCAGGAAAGACTAAGTAAATATCTAAAAATGAAATGGTGTGGGTTCAAACTATTAGTGGTAAAATAAAGATCTGGGAGATAAAATTAAGAAGTTAAATTAGAAGGACAGGTGAGATAGTATATATCTGTGTTATAGAACAGACACAGGATAGGAAAGTGACAATACTTTGCAGAGTGACATATTCTCATCTTGCAGACCATGCAGCGACACAGGCAGCTCATGCTGTCATGGAAGTGTCTCACCAGCCTGAATTGCAGTTTCCCTTGGCACCAGAACTGTTGTCTGCCAATAACTCACAGCCAAATCTCTTTCTTGATATTGACTCAACTGGTATCCAGTGACCAGAAGGTTCAAAGGTCAGCTTCCTGCCTACATCCATGATCGCTCTGTATTGCTGGACAATTTTCCATAGCTCTTCCTTGTTTCTTCACTTCTCTCAAGCAGAAGCAATGACTGTCTAAATATGTGTGCCTAGTCAACTGATATGAAACATAGAATTAGGGTATCTCTTTGGGGGAAAAAAGGAATTTTTGCTGAAAGTCTTGGAAGACAGAGATCACATCTCCTTCAGTAAAGATTACAGGCATGTTTATTGCTGTTATGAAAGATTTGACGTGCTGTAGTTGCAAGTTTCTCTTCTAGCTCTGTTCTGTAAAACAACCTACTGCATGTGCAGCCATTTACGTTCACCCGTTATATTGCCCTGTGAGATTTGGAGGCAAAGAGAATTCATAAAAGTATGCAGCTGCTCACTGCATCTCTGGTGCAGGAATCTCATGTCCTCTGTTAACAGCCATGCAACTGCAGGGGGGTAACTTAACTTGCAAGTAGGTTACGATCTCCGACTGTCCATCCTTCTTGACTCTTGGAAGGGCCACCCAAGCTCCAGCTCTCCTGTGGAATGAGCTGAGGTCTCAGTTACAATCCCAATCCAGAGAAAAATTTGTTTCTGCCCAAACCAAAGTCAGTTGGTCTCCAGCAGTGATTTCCTGAAAGTGCTCTTCAATACAACTCCTACAAGCAACTGTCAGTCTCAGAGTCTTTCTGAGGAAACTTGACATGAGGCAGTGGACTCATTTGTGTAATGAAGTAGATCTTCCAATGCAATTTTTGACTAGATCCCTCCTGCTGATGGAATGCAGAGTGGGGCCTGCGACATTCCATAGTAATGACATCATTTAAAAGTTTTATCGTGGTCAACTGGAATGGTGAAGGGGCCCCGTGAGCCCTGTGTCAGTCAGGATTTAATCAAGGAAGAACAAGTAGATGTTATATATAAGGAATGTGTACAGAGATGTGCTCTTACACAAGTATTCCTATGTAAGAACCTGTTGTGTTTAGATTTGATGTGGAGTTTGGTGTCTACAGGGTAGGCAACTGGAGAGAAGATAAATAAGAAGCTGAAACTCAGGAGACTAACAGCCTAGAACACATGCCAGTTATTTCTACCCCTGCTCTTGGTGATGTGAGTTGTCTGCAGAAGCTAGCACTCTTTGTCACACAACTAGTCACGCAGCTGGTCCGGGAGGCAGAGAAGCTACAGAGAAGTGGGGGGTTCACTTCACAGGCATGACTGCTGTCCATGCCAATAAGGTGAGCCAGCAGGTAAGTGACGTGGGTGAGTTTTTTCAAAGCACCACACAAAAACATCTCCTGTGGCCCACTCGAATCAGAAACAGAGAAGGGAGTTCTGAGAAAGAGTTTAGCCTTGACCAGGTGGACCCAATTTAAATCCCCAACAGATGAAGACTCTAAGGCAAAGGAAAGGTTCAGGGGAGCATTTATAGAGACGATGAAATTTGATGGCTATCGCTGGGTCCTACTGACTTACTGGAATTGATGATACACAGAGTGGAGCCAAAGTAGGTTTACAGTTGTGAGGACACAAAACACTGTTTAATTTTGTATTACTATTGATTAATTATTGTATTATTTTCCATACAAACAACTGAATCTACTCACGCCCCACCCTGCTGAAGATGATTAGTTATCTGATTAAAAGCAAATGAGAGAGTCAGAGAGTCTTTTTTGACATATTTAATCCAATTTCATCTTGATTAGCTAGGGTGGGGGCTGGGCAATGCAAAGAAACTGAGGTTAAGACCTGGAAATTAATCATATGGGTAGGAGAATAAAAGTGAGGGTTCAGTTTTCAGTTTCCCTCCCTGGGAAAGAATGGGACCCTGAGACTTGGGATGAAACCCAAGCATTTCCTTTACTCCGTGGGTGTGCAGAAGTGCCCTGTGTCACTAATTTGACAAAGTTTCTCTCTTGAGCACCAATATGCACCCTGCTCAGGATTACCCCTAACTTCCCCCTCCGCTGTCTGCCAGATCAATGACAATGGCCAAGACACACTATAAGGTGGCCCTGCTGAAGGGAAAAAGGACTATGCACAGACACAATAGCAGGTATAGCAGACTGTCAGGTCCGCAAGGATCCAAATGGATCAGGTAAAGTGGGGAAGAGCTTTTTCAAAATATCACCATCGCCTAATGACACATGAAGTTAAACCCTAGCAGGACTCATGGGCCATCACTTGGCTCTTGGAAGCATGGGGAAAAAATGGCCCCACTCAATAAAATGGAGATGCATGATCTTACGTTTGTGCCTGGCATGGCAGATGATAAAGGGCAAAACTAACAGGCTTACAGAAAAAAGCACAGTCCATTGAAAATACCATGTCTGCACATTGAATGCAAGAGGGTAACCTGCCTAACACGCTCTTTGCTACATGGAAGGGAACACACTGGTGACAGGGGCATCAGCATGGCTGTAGAGCTCAGAAGTGGCTGTCAACTTCAGTCTGGGGCCGGGGGGAAAGGACATCATTACATAATGATGTGATAATGGTCACAGCAATGATGATAATACAATTTCAAATTTACAGAGGTCAAGAGATGAGATGTAACCATCAGAAGCAACATCTGTTCAAAAACAGGAATAAGCAGCAAGGTCAGGGTGGTGGCCAGTGAGGGGTCCCAAAATAATTGGAAGATGGTTATTAGAATATGTCGATCTTAGGGACAAGAAAAACAAATAGCCACCAAGAGGATTTCTCAAGTTAAACCACCTCATGCAGTTAAGAGTAAGATGGTTAGGAGGCTGAGAACAGATGTTCTAATGAAAAATTATAATCCTTAACCTAATTTCTAGCCAGTTTTCTGACCCAGAATTTGTTGACTAAATGAGAAGCCAGATCCCCAGAAGGAAAGCCCCTGAATTTTCCAGGGCAATAATGACACCGACTTCCCCAATCCTTCCTGCCCTGCAGGTACCTGCAGCCATTTATTCACACAATTGAACACTGGGGTAAAGAGAATAGTTACACACTTAAAACACTATTGAAAATAGTGTCCACCTCTACATTTATACAGAAACTCACAGTATCCTCACATCACGTTCCCAGTTCCACTGGAGTGGGGTTGGGGGGTTGGTGCACAGGATAAGTGGAGTGCTGACTCAGGTGCTGCTCATGGTGGGTTTCCTCCAGGGTGATGTACCCTGTAGTCCCTTACCCACTCCCAACTGTGTGATTAGAATTGTCATGCTTGATCAATAACAGAAACCCTATCTTTAAAACCTCCAGCCCTGGCTGGTGTGGCTCACTGGATTGAGCACCGACCTGTGAACCAAAGGGTCACTGGTTCGATTCCCAGTCAGGGCATATGCCTGGGTGATGGGCCAGGTCCCCAGTACCCCTTGTGAGAAGCAACCACACATTGATGTTTCTCTTCCTCTCTTTCTCCCTCCCTTTCTTTCTTTCTAAAAATAAATAAGTAAAATCTTTAGGAAAAAAAAAATCCTCCAAAATGACCACCTCACAATCTCAGATAAGAAGCAGTGTATAACAATAGGAATTGTATCATGAGAATGGCCACCTTACAGACTCTAGCATGCTGAGGTGATGGTTACAGCGATATCACACTTAACTTACAGTTCCAACCCTTGAAGAAGTAAATTCTGGCAGATGGTATTTGGCTATACATACTCAAACAAGCACTAGTCTACATTTCAGTTTTGTGCAGAATTTTTTAACTAATTATTTTGTATTAATATATATTTTTAATTTTATTTATTATTTTCAGAGAGAGGGGAAGGGAGGGAGGCAGAGAGGGAGAGAGACATCGATGTATGCTTGCCTTTCACCTGCCTCCAGGTAAGCACCTTGCTGGAGACCTGGCTGGCAACCTGTTTATGTGCCCTGGCTGGGAATCGAACCAGGGACCTTTGGGTTTGCAGGCCGGTGCCTTATTCACTGTACCACCAACCAGGGCTCAGAATTTTTATAACAGAGCAGATTAACACAGCTTCATGCACATTGTATGTGGTCATTTAGAAAAGGATTGTTTTATTACATCAGGGAGGTTTTATTTTTAATCTTACTGTATTTTTTCCATTACCATTAAACTCCCTTATACACCCCTCCCCCCAGCAATCCCCACACTGTTGTCCATGTCATGAGTCCTTTTTCCTTTTCTATTTGATCCCTCTAACCCCTCACACTGCAAATAGTGGTCACCCTACTCTCTATCTGTGAGTCTGACTCTATTTCACTTGTTAGTTCAAAATGCCAGGGAGGCTTTTTCATATCCACATCAAAAAGGAGAATCAGAAACAATTTACATTTGCACAGGGGTCAACAGCAGGATACATTTCTGGCTTTGTTCCAGAATTGTATTAACTCTCCTGCCCTCTATCATAATATGTTATGAAGAGATTGTGCCCAACTCGATATGCTTGAAATAATACATTGTTCCATTATACTGATTGCATCATATAAATCAGAACACATGTGTGAGAAGTAGAAAGTACTCTGCCAGCTTCAGGAGGACACACAGTCCCCAGAAAGTGGGAAAGAATTCCTGCAAAAGGCCACTAAAACACGCCCAGGCTACCATGCACCTCGCATGAGCTGTCTGGGGTGAGAAAACTGCTCTGCATGGTATCCACAGATAATCACAAGGCGAGATTGCATTGCATGGTTCTGGTCTAATACTATTGGAAAGGGAGCTTCAGGGGGGTTAAGAGGCATTTTAGATATTGGGTATGTAACCATGAAACAATGGTGACTATATAGCTGGCGATGATGAAGAGAATTCTCTTTGCCCCACACGCCATTATATTGGACAGCTCCTACAGAAATCCACAGTGACATGAAAGTGACGGACCCCAGATCAAGCATAAGGAAGTCCAGGGGGCACAACTGAGCTGCACAAGCCAGTGTGTCAACAACATGTCGCCCAGGCACGGTTAACTGACATCCTGATGTCCGCCATCTGCTCGCATCTATAGGCATGCTGTTCTCTCACAAAAAACTGAGGGAGGAGGAGTGTTATTCTCTGATGGGTACAGTATAGTTTGTATTTAGTATCTTATGTTGTTCTATAGATCTGCTCAGGAGTATAGTGAAGCTGAAATAATGTGAAGCAGAGATGCAAGGGAAAACTGCCCCCGTGAGCAGAAGTTGGGGGAATCTACCTATTCAGTCACTCCAAGTGAAAACAAAAACAAAATAAAAACCATGGCCCGTGGTTAAAATAGACACAGATTTAAAGGGTAATGCTAAATGTTTTGGTTGGTCGTTCAGAAGCTAGTTAAGGAGAAAGATCAAAAGGCAAAGGACATAGATATTGTGAAAGAGTTTTAAGGGGAAATTTAACTGAGGAGGCCAAAGTGAGAACTTTGTAGTCCATGTGAAATATTTGTATTCCAACATAGATTATGTAGGTGCCATGAAAGAGGAATTAAATAACCAAGCTAAGGAAATGACTCAGTCAGATTATATCATCCAGCCTCAATCATCCGGCATTCGTTATCCCAGAAGCATGGGGGTAGCTATGATGGCAAGGATTCAAGGTTATAGATGGTTCCAATAGCGTAGATTACTTTGCACCAAGGGTGATTGAGCTACCAACCACTTTTCAGCCCTGTCGAAAGTCCAACCTGCCAAATGGAAAACAATTGAGGAGCCTGGCTGGACACGCGGTACTAAGATGATGGTGTTGTATTCCTTCCAATAGAGAAACGGCAGTGATCTATCTTGAATGAAATCAATACACGTAGTGTGGATGTGGATTTCCATTTCCTGCTGGCACTGCTACCTGAGGTCTTCTAGCGTGTTTGATTCATCAACATGAAATACTGCTTAATATATCACTTCAAAGAGAGGAACTCATTAAACAGCAAAATGATTGGGACATATGTCTCTGGGTATGTGACAAAGGAATTCACTTATCTTTTTACCTGGTCTTTTTTGTACCTCACAGAAGCTGATCATTTCAGAAGGATACAATTCTCATAGCCTGATAGTAGGATGCTTTTTTAAAATTTTATTTTTCAATTACTGTTGACATTCAACATGATTTTATCTTACTTGAAGCTGTACAGCATAGTGGTTAGACAATTATGTAATTCATAAACTGATCCCCCCACCCCGAAAATTCAAGTACCCACCTGGCACCACACATAGTTATTGCCATTTTATTAGCTATATCCCTCTGCTGAACTTTTCACATCCCCGGGACTATTTCGTAACCAATTTTTACTTCTTATCAGATACGTTGTGCAGATGGTTGTGAGTAGCATTGCAAATACAAACTCTCTCATCTCCTCCTTGGAGCTACGTAGCTACATTCTGAATGGGAAAGTCCCAATATCTTTCCCCTTCAGGTTCTCAAGGAAAACTAGTTTACAGTAAAGAAAGGAAAGGTTACTCCGTCTCCCAGGAGAGGCGAGTGGGAGACACTCATGCTGGCCTCTCTGTAACCACCTAGATTCGTATCCTTGCTGACTGTACAAACTGCATTATGAAGTGACTCATTTGGCCCCCCGTGGCCTCCACAGCAAATGAAATCTACCAATGGGGAAATCACCATGTTTTTGTCCTATAAGTAAATGATAATCTGCCATACTGTAGATCCGAAACATGTGCATTCAGAATAATGTATATGTAAATATATACATATTAATGTAGGAAATATAAGTAGAGATAGCAAATATAAATAAATATTTCCACGCATGCATTGTATTATAATACACAAATGTAAGTTAAATAAAAAGAAAATGAACATAAATATGAAAAAAGGTGCATTCATGATAAACTAAATATAGAAAATAAAATACTAATAGGTTATAAATATAGACATCAAATATATATACAATATATAAAAACTTAAAATAGCTTAGTGTTTATAAATATATGCTTAAAAGTCAAAGGAAATTTTAAATATTAAACTCTACATGTAGATTTATCTACTGATTTTTTATTTATTTACTTGATGTTTGATTATTTTCTTTCATAATTTCTAGATATATCTCCAATATTAATTTTCTACTATAGATACTTTGTTTTTTACTTCCTTTTTTAAGGAAATAATAATTAAACTTACATTACATATATTACAATAGCACCAAATCTGGGCTGTAGGGGGGTTGAATCATCTGCGTGATTTGATGTTTCTTCAAAACTCTGCATGACATGTGATGCATGGGAAAGTGCACTGCCCTGGTGAAGGTGACAATCACTAGCTGCCCATAGCTGCAGCCTTCCGAATCATCTGAATAGTTTCCACAGAGGAATGTTCAAGCCTAGGGCAAAATGTAATGCAGACTTGTTGCGTTACTTGTTCAGTTATTTGAATGCCATGACCACACAGTACATATGCTCACTCAATGGTGCCACTACTCCCACTGATTAGTATAGTAAAGTTATACATTATTCACACATGCGCATTCCAGTCCACTCTCCTTGGCTTCCAGGTTACTTTGATGTCACACAAACTGTTCTTGTTATATTAGGAATGGTTGGACTTTTTCTGGACAGACCTTATAGATAGTTATGTATATAAATTACTGCTAATTTCTGATAACATACTGTACATATTCATTTACCATTCAAGGTCATAATTATAATAAAATTTTATTTACACATTTTCTAACCATCTTGAAATTTATTTCAGAATTATCAGTTTTCAAGACAATGATAAAATAATAACTATCTTTATAAATATTATTAGGATCACTTGTTATAATATTAATATAATTATTAATCACAGTCAAACTAGACTTTAATTACAAATTAGCTCACAGTATTATCTATTTTATCCATAAAATTAAGCATCGTAAGGACATCTAGAACTTCTCCTACACATAACACTTCGAGGAAAGTGTAGACACTTCATCCAGATAATATTTGTAAATCTTCTCAGGAAAAAAAAGAAATAAAATTTGTTATGCTTCACTAAAGAATTCTTATAAATAAGGTTATTTTTTGAGTCATAATTACATATAAGATAATAATTAAAGTATCAGTTATGTACAAAATGCCTCAGGACACAAGAAAATATTTTACTGATGCAATAAAGACTGAATTGCTTTTAAGTTGAAGTAATTTTCCTATGTCATGAATATATAATATATTATTTTTATTTGAATACTTACTATACATAATTAATTTTCCTATTGTGCACCCTTAAAAATATGATGCCCATAATTCAGAAAAGGGACAATTAGAGCAATATCATAAGCCTGTATTTTTCTTGATGACAGATCAATCAATAGAGTTTAGAATAGAAAAGCTGTGTATTAAAAGAGAACCCCAGATCAAATTGTCAATGTTACGACTTATGAATATTTACTGAAGTCCTCCTAGCATGTATATATTTAATAAAAATATATATACTTACTATTTCAATCTGAAGCTTTTATCTATAAGGGTAAGAAACTTATTTTACCATTTTCCAGCTCTTAATGGAAATTACATCTTTATTCCCAATCTTTCTCTGATTCTCCCATGGCTTTCTGCATGTTTTTCCCCCAATAGGCTACTGGTCACTTTAAAACTCTTTTTGGGTTAAAAGAGCCATTTAAATCTAAAGAGCATCATTCTCTCCCTACATTATCAACAAAATAACATTGAAAATTCCATGATTGATATTTGAACAATCCATATTTGGTAGTTATATTAGTAAAGATACATTAAGAAGACAGAAAGCACATTAGTTATTTGAACAGAGAAACTTTTAACATAAAATCACTGACTAGTAAGGCTTCTTTCAGTGATCTCTCTAACCCTCTGTATTTACAAAGTCTAACACTTTTCTAGCTGTCAAAATAGACATATTTAGCAAATAGACCTCCAATGTCACATAAAAAGATACATAAAGGTGAATTTGGAATATGAAGGTAGTAAATTAATAACCAAAAGAGTCCACCTTTTGGCTACTCAACTTCCACATACACATTTATATACCCTTATATACTATTCAGCTATTTAAAAACAGGAATTTTATGATAGTTTTCTACTGCCCGCATTAAAAATCAGGCATGTATGTGCTATAATAGGAAGGCATGTGACCTCTTTCATCAACAAGATTAACATGTAACTGACATGCATGTCTAATTATAAAATTCATAGCCTCAATCTTTATTAATACTCCTGGGCAGTCTTCAAAATATTTCTGTATGGTGTAAGATGTAGTTTATTGGTTTATCTAACCATTAACAAGAGTACATTGGCATTTTACTATATGCCTGACACTGAGTTTCTGTAAACTTAGCAGTAAACAATACAGCCATGATCAGTGTCCTTATGGGAGAGTTTAGAGTATTATCTTGAGTTGATATAATATTATCAAAAACTATAAACTGGGAGTATAGTTTTATCTAAAGTAAATAATATACATGATAAATATTTGTAAAATGTTAAACACCAAAAGTCTTCTAATTAGATTTTAAAAACTGCCTCGCCATCTAAGGAATATAAAATAAAAATACAGTATGCATAACTTCATTTTTATTTTTAAAAAAATTTTAAAAGATTTTATTATTTTTAGATAGAGGGGAAGGGAGAGAGGTAGAGGGAGAGAGAAATATATATGTATGGTCATCTTTCACCTGCCTCCAGCTAAAGACCTGGCTGGAGATCTGGCTTGCAACCTGTTTATGTGCCTTGTTGGGAGTTGAACCAGCAACCTTCGGGTTTTCAGGCCAATGCCTTATTCACTGTGCCACCAGCCAGGGCCAGTATACATAACTTTAATATTATGTATTATTCTTTTTACCTTAAAGGAAGAATTCCTTATGACATATAATTTAATTAGAACTCTAATCTTTTATTTATGTATTTCCACTTTTTCTATGTGGGGCATCTATCCCTAGGCAAAATGCTAAGTTCACATCAATGTTAGACATTCTACTTTTAGTTAATTTGTAGTCTATGAGGCCAAAAGATCTCTAAATTACAAAATAAGTATTAGTCACTAAAACACAGATGATAAGTCATTGCTGATAGTAAATAATTGAAAAGCACACCAATAAATTTAAACTAAAAAAGAATGAGGGCAAAGGACAGAATGTAAATTAAAAGAAAATGAGTAATATTATTTGCAAGGTAACTCACAAGAACAGTAATGTTGTAATATAACTATTGGGAGCCAAAATATGTAGGAATTGTCCAAGGTATTTAACCTGCTACATAAATCAATCAGAAAGGATAAAATATTAAACCTAAAATTTTAAGCTAGAATATGAAAAGATGAATATTAGAATAGTGATTGGGTTCAGCACAGGAACACCTGAATTTCAGTCAACTATAATGCATCCTAGCTGCTGTGACTCTGTGGACTGAGTGCCAGCCTGTGAACCAAAGGGCCACTGGTTCTATTACCAGTCAGGGTACAAGCCTGGGTTGCAGGCCAAGTCCCCAGTTGGGGGCACATGAGAGGCAGCCACACATTGATGTTTTCCTTCCTCTTTCCCTTCCACCCTCTCTCCTCCT
Source organism: Noctilio leporinus (assembly GCA_004026585.1). Lineage (NCBI taxonomy): Eukaryota > Metazoa > Chordata > Mammalia > Chiroptera > Noctilionidae > Noctilio > Noctilio leporinus. Next base: position 50,973 of record PVIW01000451.1, on the reverse strand, counting down.
CTCTCTAAAACTAAATAATTTAAAACAAACAATGTTCTATTTGATGTTCAATTACATTAACTTTATTCATTCATCTATTGAATGATATTTATTGAATACCTCTCATGGCAGGTACATTGCCAGATGCTTAAGAATTAGAAATGAATGAAGCAAAAAAGTTATTGGCCATCTTCCCCTAATGGAGACCAAATGAAATAAGCGATGATGGCTACTGAATGATTAGCTAGTGAGGGACATTATGAGAATGAGTACTGAGGACAAGGTGTTTTAGATAACATAGCCAGGCAAGCAGTCTCAGAGGATACGATTATTTTGTAGAGTCCTGAAATAAAGAACAAATCTCACAAAGATGTAGGGGAAGAGTTTCCTCATGAGAAGGAAGAACTGATGCTAAGCAAGGAAAAGACAGAATTGAGTCAGGGAGGCCATCAAGACTCAGGAATATGGACAGCCTTGTGGACTATAGGCGAGATTCAGTTTATATAAAATTCTGTTGAGGTATTGAGATATAATCTGACTCACTTTATAAAGCTATCACTCAGAGAGCATTTTAGAGAGTCCATTTTAGATGAGTAGACGTAGAACCACAGAGATGAACAACAATACAGTGAAACAATTTTTCTTTTTGTATTCTTACAAAGTCATCACAGTGATCTAGGAAAAACAAACTGCTGCCCTGGACTAGCATGGTAGTGACAAGAAATCTTTATATCCTTGACCTGCCAGAAACTGTTAGTTGTTTTTTTTTTTAAAGATTTTATTTATTATTTCCAGAGAGAAAGGAAGGAAGAGAGGCAGAGAGGGAGAGAAACATCAATGTATGGTTGCCTTTCACCTGCCTCCAGCCATAGACCTGGCTTGCAAGCTGGTTGTGTGCCCTGGCTGGGGAATCGAACCATCAACCTTCTGGTTCACAGGCCGGCACCTTATCCATTGTGCTACCAGCCAGGGCCTAGAAGCTGTTAGTTTTTTACTACATTAAACAAAAGGTTCAAGAATTACCCCCCAAATTTTATGGAGTCACTAAGTTGAATGATCTGCCAATTCAAACGGAGTACAATATTTAGGAAGAAGCAAGTGTAGGGAGCAATAAAAAATAATGAATCTTTTTTGAATATTGTATTAGTTATTACTGTGTAACAAATATTCATAAACTCAGTGGCTTTGTGTTAGGCATGGTTCTCCAGAGAAATAGAACCAATAAGATAGGTATGTATATATAAAATATATACTGTATATCATAATCATAATTACTAACTATATATAATTAATTTAGAGTTAGCGTTATCATTAGGAATTTACTTATCATCTGCCACCTACAAGCAGGAGACCTAGAAAAGCCAACAGTGTGCTCCTAGTCTGATTAAGAGAAACAGGAGAGTTGATGGTGCAAATCCAACTTCAAAGGACAGGAGAAGATCTATGTCCAAACTCAACAGATAGGCAGGAATGAAAGAAAAAAGGATGAATTTCTCTTTCCTCCTTGTTTTGTTTTCTTCAGGCCCATGAATTATGGGATGGTGTCTATCTATAGTGAGGAGGGAAATACACTAAATCCACTAATTAACATGCTAATCTCATTCTAAAACCTCCACAGACACAATGGGAAATTATGCTAATCCGGGCACCCTACGGTGCAGTTAAGCTGACATGTAAAATTAAGCATCACCATATTAAGAAAATGTATATCTGATTCTGTGGAACAGAAAAGCACAGTTTAGCTTCAAGATCTCCTCAAAGCTGCCTGCTGCTCAATTCTAAAGCAAAATCCCACATTTAAACTCATGAGGTGGCAGCATCCTGGTCTTTATGGGATGTCACCTGATTGCCTCAGCCCAGTGCAGGTTGTCTGCCAGTTACTTTGCCCACATTTCTTGCCTTATGAGCCTCTTCAGTGCTTAATTGTTTTATCAAAGGCAACAACACATACAATTAAAACTAGTGTGCTAGCAAGATACAAGTTACAATGATATGTAACATAACCAACATGATATCCTGTCACCTTACTGTATTTTATTTGTTGGAAGAAAATCACAGATATTGACTGTACTCAAAGGAAAGGTATTTCACAAAGATGTGCATACTAGAAATAGGGATGATTGGAGCAATCTTAGACCTTGTATGTCATATGTAGTGTGCATGGATGTATGCATGCTTATATGTGTATACTGATATGCTTATTAAATATTGAAGTGAACTTGTGAGTAGACAGTCAAATATGTGACTCTGGAATTCAAGAAGTTTTTCAAAATTGGGGATATGAATTTTAGAGTCATAAGTAGATGATAGTTACACTAGTCATAATGACTGTAAGAAATGCCAGGAAGACTATGCAAGTACAAAGAAAGGCATAGATGTGAACTAGAGTCCCTACAAAATTAGAGATCTAGAAGAATTTGAGATTAAGCAAAGGCATTTAAAAAGAGGCATCCAGTGAGAGAGGATGGGAAACAGGGAGAATAGACCTGAACACTAAATGCAACAATTTTTCATAAGGAAAAAAGAAGAGTGACTATGTCAAATTCTGCTGAGAGAACAAGCAATATAAAGACAAAACATTGTCTATTGGGCAAGGAGGTTATTGGCAATATGAACTGGTGAGCAAAATACCTGGCTGGAGTAGATTCAACAGTGAGAGCAGGGCAGATGAAGTAGAAACCACAAGCATCAGCACGTTTCATTTTGTCCAGAAAGAAGAGCTTAGAAATCAGATAGTTGGGTTGACATGTGAGGATGAAAATAGGCTCATTTTAAGGTGAAAAGTACCATTGCATGAGTGGCTAATAGAATATTTAGTACTTACATCTTTCCTTGGAATTTTGGCTGATGCACAGAAGTTGAAGATAATCATACTAATATGCCCACATTTTAAAGGAAAAAATAAAGGGTCTGCCACTACTTCTTGTCTCTTATGGATTACTTGATTAAGTCAGGCCTACCCAGGACATTCTCCTTTTCTTATTAACTCAGAGTCACCTGATTAGGGATCCTAATTACATCTGCAAAATCCCTTTTGTTATATAATTTAATCATGGTAATGATATCTCATTATATTCACAAACCCTGTTCCCACTTGTATGCAGTGTGTGGAACATTCAAGTTCATCTTAGAATTCTGCTACCACAAAAACTAAAAAGTTAAGCTTAAAATGCATATTCCTCTATGTTTATTTTTATGAAGGGAAAAAATAAATGTGGTAATGGGATGTAAAGGAGAATATTGTTGCCCTGGTTATTATGGTTCAGTTGGTTAGAGTGTCATCTGGTAAACCAAAAGGTTTCAGGTTCAATTCTGAGTCAGGGCTCATGCCATGGTCGTGAATTTGGTCCCCAGTTGGAGTGTGTCTGAAAAGCAACCAACTGTTTCTCTTTTCCTTCAATGTTTCTCTCCCTTCCTTGCCCTCTCTCCAGATGCAGATAAAAATATCAAATTAAAATAAAATAATAAAATAAAATGAAATAAAATAAATTAGAAAATTATTATAATGATGATTCATTAGACTTATGCTGAATAAGAACATGAGATGATGTTGGATGGTGAAAAATTAATTTTTATGTATTGATCTTGATAAAATCAGATCAGTGTTTAGATGTGGTACTAGAGAATGTGAGCTCAAAACATAGGTTGCATCAGATACAGAGTGGGTGTTGAAGGAATTTAGATGTTGTGGTTATTAATAGTGAAGTCGAGGGTGCATCCATGACGTCCTGATCATTGACGTCATTGTGGAAATGACCCCTTTTTGAAGAAATGAGGGGTGAGTGTGCCAAGCAAAATGGTAGGCAATTATAGAAAGGGATAGTGGTACTTCAAGTATTCTTTTAGTCATAGCTCTTGGTGGGAGGTTGGCTAATTTATTAGTAGTGATTCAGGTTATGTGTTGAAAGAAAGGAGACAAAATAATCTGGAAACATTTATGAGGAATAAGTAGAATGCCTAACCCATCTCAGGGTTCAATTTATTTTGAAGAAAGAAAATACACACACACACACACACACTAACAGAACTTTAGAGGAAATCCTACCATCAGAGAACAGAATAGTCAAAGAACCAGATAAGAATGTTATGATTAATTCTTTAAATTAATTCTGAAATAATCATCCATTACTTTATTGTTCCCTTCAGAATGAGAATGTATCCTTAGGTGGTAAAAAATATTGTTTAATTATCAAATAATACCAACATCAACATGTATTGATGAATCAGGTGTTTGAATCATCCTATTGGCTGAATCAGACACCACCAAACACAACAATAGTATTTAGTAATAAATATTATTACTTATGATTCAGTACACTTGTTTAGAAATTAAATAGCCTTCTTATAATTTTTATACTTCCAAATTTATGAGGGTTCTGTTATCACATTCTCCAATCCAATTTGAAGCCATTTAAGTATACATCCCCTTGAAAAACATGCTTATCATGGTCAATATGTGTCTCAATCACAGATATCTGGACCAATTTGGATTTCAATTGGAGGAAAATTTAATTAGTCCTATCAAAGTTAATTAATTGGTAAGTAATATAGAGTTTTATTGGATCAGCCATCATATATTTATGAATATATTGGGTTTTTAGCTATTCTTGTTGACTAAGTTCATAACCTAAAATAAAGTTTTACTGATTAAAGCTCTAAAAATTTAAGATATTTTTACTTTACTAGAAAAATATAATATTGTGTATTTCATGTAGTATCTGGAATATGTTTTCTTTTGTTACTAATCATTCAACAGGTTGTCAACACTGAATATATTTTCCTGTATCCTTTCCTTCAGGTGCTAAGACTAAAAAAATAAATAACACAACATTCTTGCCCTCTAGGATCTCTTAGCCAAATGTTGGTGTTAAAAATAGTGAAAAAACCCACTATTATGACAAGTGTTAATAATAAACAAAATATTTCATAAACACCACCTAAAATGGAATTCATTTTGGTTGGGTTGATGGTGGATATGTAAAATTTAGGATCAAGACTTTGAGAAATAAATAAGTAAAAGAAAATGGATGTTACATATACAAGGGCCTGAAGTAACTAAAGAACATGTCGGAGAGTACATAATATCCCTTGAGAATTAAATATTGCTTGAGGGGTGACTGCAAAACTTGTAGTAAGGCAGTAAAGGGAGAGATCAGGAAGATTATGTGTTAGCAGTTATGCAAGTAGGCTCAGTGTTAACTAGAAAGTGAACATTGATGGATGGTTAGCCCTCACTCCTATTTAAAGAGCCTCACCTGAAAGAATACCCTCCTGACCAAGCCAATAAGAATAAATACTATGTTTTGTTTTGTTTTCCTCTAAAATTAAAAGAATAGTTTCTCCCCAAGCCTTTAGAAGTGATGCTTTATGCTCATTCTTTCAGAAAGATCAACTCCTATTTACTCATATTGGGCTATTTGAACAATTACTTTACTGCAAAACATAAGTGTAAATGTGTGCTTGCTTGTAGGTGTTCATGTGACTGTGCATGTCTAACAACATTAATTGTTTTAGTTAATTCCCACTTCATGTCCAAACACTACTGAATGCAGAAGGTACCATTATGTATTGAGATTTCACAAAGTACTAGAAAACATTGATTTCACTTTCAGAAAACAAATACATTCACCAGAAATCTGGTCAGATTTTCCAAGACAATCCTTTTGTCACTTGCAAGAAAATACTATATAGCAAAAAGTGTTGTGCATGTTGTGCATGTTCTCTTCAAAATACACAAAGAAAGATAAGGAGAAAAAATGTCATGTATAATTGTTGGAAATCTGAACACAGTATTTATTTCCTTAATGAAAGTGATTCTTATTTTAAGTTAGTAATTTGCTTTTATTTCTGAAGCAAAATCTGTCCTAATTTTATAATGCACTTTATCTGCCTGTATTACAAGTCCTTATATTAATAATAAACAAAAAAACATTCTGCATATTTATTATATACTTGGAAAGGTTATTGAAAATTTTGTTTTTCAAAGGCTGAGATTTTCGAAAGACAAGAAGTAGTTGGTATAACCATGGTTCACAAATAACTGAACTAATAACAGTAAGATAATAACAAGAATAAGAAGAACCTGAGTGAAAAAATGTCCTCTCAAGCATTTTGTTGTCAGTGTGAATGACAGTCTCATACTTTCAAAATCCACCTATCTGTGTAGAAAACTCAAAATGGTAAGTTGAAAGATCATACTATTTCAACTGGCCGCTTTAAATGAGGTACCATTGTGGTATTCCAAGCTCTGAACTAAAAGGCATTCTAAATATCTTTACATTTCCAAAATATGAGTTAAATAAAACTAACTTCCCTGGTCATCTGATGAACAATGCTCTAATGATTTTTATTATATTTTGAGATTTGACATATAAGTATAATGAAAAAGATATCAGGGAAAAACATGTGCAATTATATTGTTAAGGCAATAGTCAAAAATGTTATTCCTCAGATTTTTTCTAATTCTATAATAAGAATAATGAATGAGAAGAAAAAGAATCTCTTAGTGCCAACCATGTCTTCTATTTTTAGTCTAATCTCAATATACTAAGAAATTATTGATTTTTTATGTCACTGGAATGACCGTTATACTCCTTATGGTATCTATAACATAAATGAATTTTTAAAATTTCTGAATAATTATGTATCAATAGACAATGCATACTATTATTTCGCGCATTTTCAAATTTTTATGTTACAATGTTAGTTATCTGATGTTTCATACCAAATGATCCCAAACTTTAGCAGTTTAAAGCAGGAAGAAATCCAGAATCCAGGAGTAGGTTTGTTGTGTGCTTCTAACTCAGGAAACCTTGCAGAGGGTCATTATAGGAGTTGATTAGGGCTATAGTCACCTGAGAGCTTTGCTTCTAAGCTCACTTAACTGGTTTTGGCTACTTTCTGCAATTTCCTTTACCTTTTTCACTATGCTACTCACTCAGTGTGCTAATTACATTCTAATGCACAAGAATACATGTTTGGTATAAACATGTTGATTGGAATCCTAGAAAAGGCCAATGAGATTTGTGGCTACATAATAACGAATGCATCATGGTGTATCAGATTGCCTTTGAGAGCAGTTATTACCATGTATGTTGTAAATGCAAATGGAAGGCAAGCTAATCATGTTAGACAGATAATGCCAAATAACTCAAAATCATTTTCATTGTTTAGCTATCTTAGTACTTGGGCAAGCAAGAAACAACTTGGACATTCATGGGGCTGTATGACTGAATAGTGAAATATCTACAAACAAAAGAATAATCAGAACATGTCAGACCAACTTTCAGTTTACTTCTTATTGTATTTAATACTGAACAGAAGTTATTTGTCACCAACATTCATGGAAAGATAATCCCTGGGAAGAAGAGACCTAAATATAGCTTTTTTCTTCCATGCTCAGCTCCATTTATCTGACTTTCCTGAGCTTAAGGTACTTGGAGACTACGGGCAGACAATGCAAGTCAGAACTCAGGCTCTGCGGGAGTCAAGCTCCGAATTGCCAAAGAGCTTCATGCGTTGTAGGATTTTCAAGAAAAAGACATGGTTTAAACGCTGGGTACTAAATTCAGCTTGCCCAGTAGTGATGTGTGAAATAATTGAGGAAATGATCCAATTCAGCCTTATAGGACTGTTCCAGGTTTCTATTGATCCGGAAGTCCAAAAAAGATAGAACTGCAGAAACACCGCACTAGTACCACAATTAGAGTTATTCTCTGTGTGAAGAGTAGAAGTTTCTTAGCAGAATCAGGAAGACATGAAGGTAAGGTAGTATGTAAATAATTGAACAAATGTATATCTGAAAGGAAAATTATCTACTTTAACTAAAAATCAATGTCTAAATGTTGAAACAAGTTATCAAATCTAATTTTAGATTGTGACTAAATGAACCATAAAAAAAAGAAAAAATATCTCACAGGCCCTGACCGGTGGCTCAATGGAAAGGTGCCTACCTGCAAACCCAAAAATTGCTGGTCCGATTCCCCAGCCAGGGCACATAACCAGGTTGCAAACCAGGTCTCCAGCCAGGTCCGTAGCTGGAGGCAGGTGAGAGGCAACCATACATTGATGTCTCTCTCCCTCTCTGCCTCTCTCCCTACCCCTTTCTCTAAAAATAATAGATAAAATCTCTAAAAAAAAAAAAAAAAAAAAGAAAGGAAATATCTCATATATTAACATCATAAAGTTTCTTAAAAGGAAAAAACTATCAGGCAATAAACTTCATCTTATCACTGGACATTTAGAAACAGTAAAATGAAGTGGGGAAAGTTTTTAAAAATGCTGTTTGTATTAATTCAATTATTTGTTCAGCCATTTAGAAATAGCTACTGAACATATATTACTGGCCAAGCAATCTAAACACTGGGGATACAGCAATAAAAACATTTTTTTTTTAAATTATCTGTTTCTATGACACTTACATTCTATGCTGAGAACCAGAGAATAACCCCCACATAATCTATGTAATACAGAGAAAAATGGGGGAAAAAAGATTTATTAAGAAAAATAGAGCAGAAAAGTTCAAAAAAACCTAAAGGATGTTATTTTCACTAATAAGGCAGCGTCATTGTCCTTCTACAGCCATGCCATGAATGAACCAATGGGGTCAATGAAAATTGACCCCAAAAACCAAACAAGTAATGTCTCTCTCCTAAGAAATAGCAGTATGGACACCATAACCTGGGACTGTGTCTTTCTTGTTTAAACTCAGAGTGAAGTGGGGTAGAGCAGGTGAAGACAGCAGGGGAGGGGTGAGGGTAAAGAGCTTGTTCAAGTCCTGGCTGGTGGGGCTCAGTGGATTGATCATTGGCCTTTGAACCCAAGTGTTGCTGGTTCGATTCCCAGTCAGGGCACATACCCAGATTGCAAGCCAGGTCTCTAGCCAGGTCCTTTTCTGGAGGCAGGTGAAAGGCAACCATACATTGATGTTTCTCTTCCTCTCTGCTTTCCTCCCTTCCCCTCTTTCTAAAAATAATAAATAAAATCTTTAAAAAAAAAAAAGAATCTGTTAAGATTTAATTTCTATTATAATCGTAGAATTATGACCAAAGTCAGAATGATCAAAGCTCTTTCCTGAAAATGGAAGAACAGTTCTTACTATCCCTTTCTGTTGCTAAATGGAATGATGTAAAGTACACTCATTTATTGGAATATTCCCAACCAGAGAAACATTAAGAAATATCCGGCCTACCAACACACAAAGAGGGTGTGAGCCGGAGAAAAGCAGTTACTCTTGCAACACATGGATCTAGTTATCCTTAGTGCCAATTTTATCTTATCCTTGTCTGATTTAGTGCAGCTGCCAAAATGCCAAAATCCTTCAATAGGTCCTCAAACTCCTCATAGTAAGAACCCTACTATGGAGGCTAAGTTTGTAGCCTCCAGCTACAAACCTGGCTGAAGACCTGGCTTTGCAACCTGGGTATGTGCCCTGACTGGGAATCGAACCAGCGACCTTTTGGGTTCCTAGGGCGGCACCTTTCCACTGAGCCACCAGCCAGGGCCTCTTTACATATTCTTAACCTGGTCATAATAAAAGTCATGCTTCCAAATGTTGTGGACCAACAATAGGTTAACTCGTGCTTGTACTTGCATTAGCTTTTGCTATAAAATTGCTGGTCAACAATGTATTCAAAATAAAATGCAAAATGTCCTGTTTTTATAGAACTTACATTCTATGTTGAAAACCAGAGAAACCCCCCCTAATCTATCTATTTATCCAGGGGAAAAGATAAAATAATAACCTAAGAAGAGTTAGTTTCAATAATAGTGCAGGACCACTGCGCATAGCCATGCCATTTCCGCTATGCACATCCCATTGACACAAAAAGCCAAAAACTATAATGTTTCCATAGGAAACATCATCATCACAGTTATTTTCAAAAAGTGGGGCCCAGAGACCAGTTATCTTGATATTATTTCAAAGCTTGTTATAAATGGAGCTCAAACTGTGTCCAGACCTACTGAATTAGAACCTGCATTTTAAAGAGATCTGCAGATTATTTGTAAGCACCCATAAAATTAGCCAAGTGCTTCCCTAACAAACTTAGCAGCAGAAGCAGGCAGAAAATATTTAAAATACGTTTTATTCTTATTCTTATCTTTTGCTCCCATATTCCATTTTTATTCTCATCTCTATTTACAGCTTCTGAGATTCATGCTAAATAGCCAGGGAAATAAAGGTGTGGGGTACAGGGAATTGCTGGCTGGTGTCACTGAATCCTTTGTGTAATCCACAGCGCTACATCCTCCTTTAGCTTGATTCCTAAAATGTATTTCTGTGCACCTTTATTTCTTGTAAAGAGCCTTTCATATCGTAGCTAGTATTAAGATTGGGACTTCCCAAATTGGGAAACTACCTGATATTCACACATACAATCCACTGAGCCTGAGCAATGCACAACGATGATATATGATCATGACTTGTTGAACCACTTGAAGTATTTATAATTCAAACATATGCTTGAGGAATATTTGACTTGTTGGACAATCAAGGCGATTAAATTGTCAAGGAGAATTAACTTTCCTGTATTAATCACAAGCTTTCCTGTATGAAAATGCTTGGAATACGGGCATGGTTTTCAAGAAAGTGCTTATGTTTTTCACATAATTCATATCTAAAGGAATTTTGACTTAGTGCCTAGAAAGCATTTTAGCAAGCACTTTCAGTTTGAAGAAAGTACTAAAGCTCTTCCCTAGCTTTTGTTCTTGAGAATGGGAAAAAAAAAGCTTTAAAGAAATAGGTTATGGCCAAATTTATTTTATTTTATTTTACTTTGGTGAAAAGTGCTTTCCAAGACATTGAACTTTGAACAGATAATTTACAGCAATGTTTATGTGATGGGGAAAATGTTCTCATTATTGTGCATTTAACACGTAAAACCAAGGGAGAATATCATGCTCAATTACTTATTATAGAAATGAAGGAGTTTATCTTAGTAAAATCAAGTTCATAAAAGCCCAAATAAAATGTAATGGTTAAAATAACATTGACAGGTGCTGCTCCTTTATGCAATTAAAAAAAATTAGGCTACTTTTTCTAAAAACAATTTTAATTTACCCTATATTTTAAACAGATCATCATCTTCCTTCACATCATAAGGAAGGAATGAATTTTGTTTTGCAAAAGGCATTATTACCTAAGAAAATGGCTTTAGTTTACTTTATTGGATACAGAAGGTACTTTATTTTATTTTATTTTCTACAATGGTGAATACCAATTCAAATATTTTTTTTCTGGTTTGTTTCTAGATACCTTTTATTTTTTCACTTATTTTTAAAGAATTTATATATTAGTTTTCAGAGAGAGGGGATGGGAGAGAGGAAGAGAGGGAGAGACACATCAATGTATGGTTGCCTTTCATCTGCTTCCAGCTATGGACCTGGCTGGAGACCTGGCTTGCAACCTGGTTATATGCCCTGGCTGGGAATCGAACCAGCAAACTTTGGATTTGCAAGCCAGTGCCTTACCCATTGTGCTACCAGGAAGGGCTTTCCAGGTGTCCTTTGTTTGTTTCAACCGTGAAGGTAGACATACTGCAATAGCATTTGCCCTGGTATTTTATATATATAGAAAAGTATATATATAGTGATTAATTAGAAAATATTTTTATTCCCAGTTTATTGATGAGTGTGTCCTGATTCAAAGAAGTAGCTAATAGACTGGTTTCGGACCTGGTAACAATTAACCAAGCTCTGGCTTTACAAAGTCCTATTTGTTACACAGCATAGGGTTACCTCACTACCTGTATAGGAACTTTGCATACATTGTCTTATTTGATCTTCTCAGTAAGCTTTTTGAGCTATGCCTCTTAGCATGCCCATAAAAAAATTATACTGTATATAAAAGCAGTTTTTCTTTTTCCAAGCTCATTTAAGGCAGATCGTCAGCTGATGTAGTTGATGATAACAGGGAAATAATACTAACCTGCTCCACTGAAAAATAATACTAAAACACATGCCATTACTATGCAGATCACCAACATTTTTAAAAAAGATTTTATTCATTATTTTTAGAGAGAGGGGAAGGGAGGGGGAAAGAAAGGGAGAGAAACATCAGTGTATGGTTGCTTTTCACCTGCCTTGAGCTGTGAACCTCGCTGGAGACCTGGCTTGCAGCCTGGTTACGTGCCCTGGCTGGGAGTCAAACCAGTGATCTTTGGGCTGGAAGGCTGGTGCTAAACCAACTTTTCTTTAGCATTTATTTGTATGATCCACTGTGCTAAGTACTTCACATTTTAATGATATGGTGTTATTATTTTATTTTAGATATGAGAAAACTGTGCTTGTAGGTAGTAAATAGTTTTTCTTTCCAAATCTCACAAATGCCAGACCTGGAATTTAATTGTGAATTAGTCTGCTTGCATCAAACAATGTACTGCCCAGCAACTGGACAATTAGGTATGCATCTGATTACCAGCGACTGTTTTTCTTTTTGTAAGCAAAGAAATTACCAGATTTTCAGAATACAAAAGTCAACTTAATTACAGTGTAAATAATAAGTTTTAGAGAAAGAAAATTCAGTTACACGGCTGTTTCAGTAATCTAGTTAAAACTATGCTTCGACTACTGGTTTGGGCAACAGGGAGATTAGTATTATGTTTCATTAAAAAAACTGAATAGGAAAAGATTTCTATGGAAAGATCAGCTTGGGGCAAACAGAGGAAGACCATCTATGTGGAGGTGCTGAGTAGTTCTGGAGTTTTCCATCTGGCCTAAACAGATTTGAAAATGATCATTTAAAAAGGTGGTTATTGAGGACTAGTGGCAAACATATGCAGCAAAAGTATTTCATTTTAACCCATGCAAAAAAATCTATGTGTACTTACTATTAAACCATGTGAGTTGCAAGCCAAGAGAAAGGGCTGTGGTTTTAATCACTAACAGTGACATAAAACATGATTTGCCATTTACTTAAAAATAATGATAGCCTTACTAAATATTAGAGGTCATTAATGATTATTGCTTTTTATGTTGAGTAATTCAGTTCAAGTTATTTTATTTAACACATATTAAGCAGCATTTGCAACTTATGATGATTAAGTGGTTGTTACAAGGAAAAACATCACTCATATTTCAGTAGCCAGGAAGAATTGCACTTAAAACTAAATGTTTTATTGTACTACTTACAGGGTTTATAATATGTTTTGTTGAGATAACTTTTTGCATACTTATTTGTACTTGATTTAAAGGACTAATGTTTTTAAGATGGCACTTATAAATGATAATAAACTGTTAAAACCGCCTCCAAAAAAAGAATTAAAGAATACAATAATGCCATGATAATCAATAATTGGAGTTATCAAAAAATACAGGGTGGAGCAAAACAGTAGGTTTTTGGTTGTTTGTATGGAAAATAATGATTCATAAATAATAATACAAGAATAAACTCTGTACTTCATATACTTACAACTGTAAACCTACTTTTGCCTGACCCTGTATATTAAAATGGAATCAGGATAACTTATTGAATTTAGCAGATATGACATGAAATACCTGCAAGGAACTAACTAGTTTCTTCTTTGGGTGTCTGAAGAATGGTGATCAGTTAGTTAAAGAGAAAATAAAATGCAGCCTATATCAAAGAACATGATGATGAAGGTTTTTCAAAAATGTTTAAAGATTTTTTATTCATTATTTTTAGAGAGAAGAGCAGGAATGGGGGAAGAGAGAGAAACATTTTAAACATTATTTGTTGATGATTCCTGTGACACTTAAAAATGAAAGCAAAAATTAAAAAAAACAGCAGATGGAAATCTAACTTTAAAGAGATATCTCATGAATAAAAGATATATATTGGGATCTTCAATATAAGCATGTTGGTGTAAGTCATGATATTGGAGTTCTGTGTTTGAGATTCTATAATAGTAGTTCAAGGACTTGCTCCGTGAAAACCAGGCCCAGGGCGAGTAAGATGGTATTGCCGCATTTTGGTGCTTTCTGAACGCTTTGCGAATGAAATGGATTAAATTCTTCTTTTTATCCAATTGTGTTTGAAAACCACATAATAAATATTACCTTCATCAATGAGAGTTTAAGGTATACAGAATTTGCTTTACCTACTTACCCATGAAGTGAATATGATGTGGTTAGAAATGAAATATCAAATACTGTCAACGACAATTAATCAAATGGAGTGGAGAATCAAAAACCAAATTTAGCGTTTATGTGTAAGGGTGAAAATGCAGAACTACAGTCATTTGTATTTTATTGTACTTTGTTTCACTGCTTGTTCTTTTTATTGAGTTTATTGGGGTGACACGGGTTAACAAAATGACATAGGTTTCAAGTGCGCAATTCCACGTCACCTGTTCACCTCTCATGAGTTCACGCAGGGCCTGGACGCTGACGAGCCTGGTGGACACGGGCGCACGTTGGTTAAAACACCCGACGCCCAATGGCTCATGTATTTTTGGAGTGAGGCTTTACCCCAGAATGCACTGAGGGGTCTGAGTCCCTGAAGGCACCGGTCTACCTGCCCAGAAAGCAGGGGTGAGACTAGTTCTGTTGCAGCCCTGCGCCACCAGGTGCGCAAGGACTGAGACACCTGGAGCTGAGCTGGGAACCTGCCAAGAAGGACGGTTCTGGCCAGGCAGGGTTATTTGTCTTCGCGTGTTTTTAAGGGAGCAGGGCTCTGAGGCAGAAACGTGCCCATTATTCCAAAACTGTACAACCTTTAAATAAGCACCCCTTTTTTTCCCCCACCAAACTTCTCACTCCCGAGTTTTGCCAAGAGGCAGAAAGCAAGGAGACCCGACCAACTATTCTGCAATAGCACAGACTGTTCCGTGACAACACCGTGATACCGCTACGATGAGGCTTCCTTCATGTAAATACTTGTTGATTTTGCCAAAGAATTCGAACCCAAAATTATATAATAATGGGTAGTGGTATGAAAGATGATGGTACACTTGTTAGCAGAGCTACATGTGGAAACAGTGAACAAACTTCAAGATTATATGTAAACTACAAAAGTATAATTAGTTTAAAGTCAATTTTTCTGAACAGAGGTTAGAAAGAAATTCAGGGAGTGCTTGTTATGCAGGAATAATTTTCTGCCTTCAACAGTGATATAGAGAATGCAAGAAATAAAACGTTGATCTTCGGTAACTCTACTACAAACTAAATAAGAAAACAAAACCCTGGGTTGTTCTTTTGTAGGTTCCTTGAACTATGTTTAAAAAGATATATTTTCTCCTAGGGAGTTTAGGAGTTTAATTATCCAAAATAGTGAATACTGTAATTTTACCAAAGGAAAAAAGAAAATAATGGAGAAATAAAAAATGGAAGGATTTTCAAAAGAATATGAGCTGAACTGGAAAAAACATGATTAGGTGAATATTATTAGCATTGCTTTCTTTGGATAGCAAGGTTGTGCTTTTTCTACAAATCTTCCAAAATATTTTCAAATTATTTTTCTAATATTTTCCGTAATATTTCAAAAACACTTAGAGTTATGAAGACCTCCTGTGTATAAACATACCTTTGTGACCTTAATAGACAGCTTTTTCTTCCATTTTGTCAGGCCAACTTTAACACAGGCAGGGTGTTTTGTAAACGTAAGAGCCAAAGTACTACAGAGGTCTTAGGTATAAAATAATCCCATAATAATACAAAGTTTCCAGGCTGAATGTGCATTCTCTCCTCAGCTGCCTTTGCTCCTGTTGCATTTATTATCTCTTGCTGGTTCTGTGGCACAATGCTCACATTGCCTTTAGGTTTTCATCTTAATATGAGCCAAATGGGACCAGTTGTGCTTTGCAGTGAATAATGAACCTACAGCAGCAAGTCTGTTTCCAAAACTCTTGCTGGTGGGATACACACGACCATCAACATGTCTGTGTTGAGAAGGGCTCAGTGCAACATATCTTAAATAATCATTCTTCCAGTCACAGCTAAATGAAACGAAAGATGATACAAGTAGTGTATGCTTTTAAAATGAATGAAATGGGTACTAAGAAACATATCTAGATTGATATGAAAGAACAATGTTTAAACATTGTTTTGGGGGTTTTATTTCTTTTGACATATGCAAAACCCTTCAAAAATGTATGTTCACTATTTTTCAAAATTTCTGAGCCACAAGTAGTGAGGATAAAAGACATTGTCATAAGCTACATTAATTTATTTAACTGTGCATCTGAAGTAGAAAAGTAGCACATTTCAGCTCTGTGGGTTGAAATCTGAAGAACAGATGAGACATTTCACTAATCACTGCTAGAAGATTGGAGCAACAAATGTTCTGTTACTAACTCCCATTAGCAGTACTGGAAGTTACCCATGCACTTAACCATACATTTATTAATTTGCTGATAAATGAGAACAGAATTCTACACTGAGAATGGTAGGCCATAGTAAGGACATTGAAAACATATTCAAACTAATAAGTGAAAGCAATGAGGCAAAGAATGATCTTCATTCAAGTAAGCTGCATGACATGAGCTACACAATAGGTTTGCTACACATGAAGCACTTGATCAAAATTGCTAATATTGTGGCAAAAAGTGCCCTGGCTGGTAGCACAGTGGATAAGGTACTGGCCTGCGAACCCAAAGGTCGCAGGTTCGATTCCCCAGCCAGGGCACATAACTAGGTTGCAAACCAGGTCTCCAGTCAGGTCTCTGGCTGGAGGCAGGTGAAAAGCAACCATACATTGATGTCTCTCTCCCTCTCTGCCTCTCTCCCTTCTCCTCTTTTTAAAAATAATGAAATAAAATCTTAAAAAAAAAAACTTAAAAAAGGTTAACTTCTCACTTATTCATATGTAAATATATAGTCTAATTGTATTGAGAATAAATGATTTTAATCAAAAACAAGGTTGTATTTTTCTTCTAACTTTCATAACTCATTTTAATAAAGGGAATTAAAATTTCATTTACAGTTACTTCAGTTGACAATTAAGATATTGGCCTGAAATGGCCACCTTCCAAACCTAAAACTGCCAAACAGGGTTATGTTTATAAAGCAGAATATAATAGAAACCAACTTGTTATATTAGAAACTCCATCCTTAGGATTCCATTTTATCACTTGGAAGACTATAAATGAAGCACTAATTAATTTGAAGAATGATCTATTTCTGAAATGATAAGTCATAATATATAAAAAAAATAAAGAGGAGGGAAAACATAAGTTTTTCAAGAAATTTATATTTTACAGTCAGATATTTGGTTTTCTTCCATTTA
This sequence comes from Noctilio leporinus, assembly GCA_004026585.1. Classification (NCBI taxonomy): domain Eukaryota; kingdom Metazoa; phylum Chordata; class Mammalia; order Chiroptera; family Noctilionidae; genus Noctilio; species Noctilio leporinus. The sequence continues at coordinate 33,812 of PVIW01000451.1, read as the reverse complement.
ATTATATATGAGTAAGGCTTTTGAAGCGTTTAATAATCATTCATACTTTCCTGCTTATATTTGGAATAAAAACAGTGCTTTGCCTTGCACAGTTGAAGCTGAGATTTTCAGAGCACATTCTCTGTGATGAGCAGACCCTGAAATGCATGACACGGTTAGCTTGCCACGTACATGCTGGGTGGCCTTGGAGCCTAACATGAAATATGAAGAATTCTTACTGTGTGCAACAATGAATTTTGTGTTCTTCCTTCTGTGCTGTTCCCTTCTTTATGTGCATATGTATTACTCACCTTTATCACCTCCTTTCTTGCTAAAGAACTACTTTCAAAAATTTAATTTCAGTTTTTTAAGTTGAATTTATTGGGGTGACATTGGTTTGCAAAACCATACAGGTTTCAGATGTATCACTCAATAAAACACCATCTGACACTGCATGGTGTGATTGTCACCCTAAGCAAAGCCTCTTTCCATGACCATTTGCCTCCCCCTTGGTAATATTGTGAAAAATCTCATGCTTTCCCATGACGTATCTTCAAACTCATTCTTTCTTTCCTCAGGTGTTATCAAGTCCCTTGAAGATCTCAGAAAAAGGTATTATTCATTTACACCATGGTGCATTTATTTCTGGCAGATTTTTCCTTTCTGTTTCCATCCCTGCTGTCATTACTCATCTCTTTAATAGTGTCTATCTACTTGGTTCCCTAGAGCGCTCAATATATTCATCAGGTATTTTAAATTATCTATCTATTAATTTCAAAATCTGTGTCATATCTGGTTTCCTAGGTTTGTTTATTTGAGAGAGTGGGAAAGAGAGAGAGAGAAAGAGAGAGAGAAGGAGAGAGAGGGAGGGAGGGACAGAGAGAGAAGAAGAAGAGGAGGAGGAGGAGGAGGAGGAGGAGGAAGAAAGAAGGAGAAGGAGAAGGAGGGGAAAAAGAGGAGGAGGAAGAGAAAGAGGAGGAGGAGGAGGGGAGGCAACTGAAATGGAGGTGAGGAGACCTTCAATGATGTATATTCATTCACTTAAGAGTCAGGCTGTTTGAGTCTTTGCCAACACTTGGTTACTAGAGTCTTCATGTCCCTGTAGCATCCCTGAGTTTTATGCTCCCCCAAATAGACCCTGTGTGGCCACTCTCCCACTGGGGTTCACTGTGACTCTGGAGCTCTACTTATTTGCCTGTTAGTAAGACACAGGGGCATTTTTCTTAAATTACTGATTTTTACTACTTCAAACTTAATTTCCTTAATACTTCATCTCTTTAATGTTTGTCCTCAAAGGGCATATTAAAAAGCAAGTCATACATGAACATCAAGAACTTAAGAAACCCATCGATTTAATGACATTCATAGCATTGTTAGTCAACAGAAAATCTCTTGCTTGTTCTATCATTGTGTACAGTGACCTCTGTTGACATTAGGAATCCTGGAACCAGGAAATCTTGAAATCAACCTCAGTGACACTTGAGCATTGCAAAGGTGTTTGTAAATGATTTTTAAAAAATCCATTGAGAATACAAAGGAAAGTCTATGATCACACAAAGTAATTATTTATACTTATTTATCTATACATTCCTTCACAAGACGTAACCAAATGAGCATGTAAAGCATACCTCAGCTGTGGACGCTATTTATTCAAATCTGACTTACAGTCAGGCTGCACTGTGTTTTTATTTTCCTTTACCACTTATTTCCCTTTTTGCTGTTATCACATCTACATATTCAATATTCTTTCCAATCGATTTTTTATGCCAGCTTCTCCATCATCATAGTCCTCAGCAATGTCTTAATAAAGGAAGTTTTGTAACAAATTGTCTGACTGGTCTTTCTTGACTTCATTTTTTCTCTCTTTCACATTGTGCTCTGTCAAATCACGTGAATGAAATTACTTATGTAATTTTTCTGCAAGGCTCTCTGTGGGGAAATTCAGTGTTTGCTGCACAATGACCTTCATGCCCAAGACTTCATGTAACTCATTTCTTATTCTCTAACCTTCAACCTCTCCATCCAACGGTCAGAAGTTCTATCTCCAAATATGCCATGTAATCTGCTCTTCCATGCATTTGTATATGTTGAATCTCCTTGCTAGTTTTCACTATTCATTGTTCTGTTGTCAGTTTACATATTTCTACCACTAGCTTATATTTCCTGTCTTCAATATATGTACTCTGGGTACATTTGTATAGTTTTTGCTTCTTCTACCAAAGGAATTACCACATTTTTAAAATGTATTTTTTTTTTTGCCTACCTTCTTTGTACACTTAGACTCTCAACATCAGTTATATTTTTGACTGTTTTTTTAATGAATAACCTAGTACCTGACTTATAATGGGTGCTCCATAAAATTTGTCATTAATTTAATGTTCAAAGTATTTTTACATGATTTACAAAATAAATGGATTATGTTTACTTAAAATCATGGGATAATTAATATGCTTTTGTCATCTAAATCTAGCTTGCATTTATTTTTGAAATGTATTTGCTTGGAATTAACTCTAAAATGATTATCTTATGCAATATAAAACTGACATACTGCAATATATTCATTTTAAATTTCAAGATTTGTTTACATGTTTTATACTTACAATTTTAATATGTACTTTTAATAGGTGTTATTATGTAAAATAAGAATAGTTTCCTATAAGAATGGTTTGTTTCCAAGAACAATTGCAATGTTTTTACTGCATTGTAACATGGTTAATTATAAGTGCACCATAACTAGGTGAGATATGAAAAAAAAAATTATAACTTTTCAGAAACAGCCATTACAATTACTATTAACAGTAGAACTTGAGATGGAGAAACTGGGGCTAAGGCCTATTATTATTATTTTTCCTTTGCTTTTGTATTCAGCTTCTTCACTTTGATTTCTTTACAGTTGCTATAGAGCTCAATAAGAGTAACTATGTGGTCATGTGTTTTAAAAAACAAGTTATTAGCCAAGAAAAGAACATGTAAATCTTCCTTAGTTTAGAATTAGTGATAATTATTATTTTAATTAATAATTAATTTTGAAAGTCCCTTTGTGGGGGTTAAAAGGTTAAAAGTCAGATTTATATAAAGGAGGATGGAAATCTCAGCAAAGACCACTTTTTCCCCATATTTTATGCAATTTACAAAAGGTGATGTATTTATGAATTAGACCTTTGGGCGTATCTTGGCTGTAGTTCATTTCCTGAATATAGTATCTCTACACTGTCACTTCCATTTTAATACCTGCTTATGCAAATGTATAGGCTTTTAACACTTAAATTGATTTGTATTGAACTTTCAATAAATTAATCAGGAATTCCAGTTAAGAGAGTCGCTTAAAAATGATAATGAAATATTTTCTAGAAGAATAGGCCATTATTCATGCTCCAAGAAACAATACTCAGTACTTTTTATCTAACAGTCAAATTTTTTGTCTTCCAAGACATAATGGTAGATATAGAGTCCCATTTCTATTCCTCTGTGCCATAATCCATATGCGTTATATATTACTAGTGAAACTTCTCTACGAGATGAGTTTAAAACCTCGGTTAACTATGAACATTATACTTTACCAGAAGTAATTGTTCAACCAATATAATAAAGGATTTTTTTTTTTTCAGTCATCTTTAGTCTCACTAGACTCCTTGCTATTCTTGCAGAAACTAGTTCTTCTGCCTGGATGCTCTTCCTTAAATAGCCATATGACTAATTTCCTCCTACTTTTCAAGATAAAATAACAAGGATCAGAATCACCCTCCCAGGTGAAAGGTTCCCCCAAAAAATATTGGACAAAATATATGAAACAATGGTTTTCTAAGACAGAGTAAGAAATGAAAGACAACCATTCCCATGGATTTGTAAACAAATGAAAACACATTCGATTGCCCCACCTTACTGTCCCACTTACTATTTCCTAACCAGGATGGGACCATAAAAACTTCCCAGTTTGTGGAGATAAGATTAAGAGACTAGGTAGACAATAACAGACTGAGACCATAATAAAATGTCCAAAACTATGCAAAGGGACCCCCTAGAATATTAATCAGAGTACATGTGCGAAGGAAATATCCAAAAATGGAAAAAGAAAAACAGTATTTAGTGTCCACACAGGGCTGGAAATTGTGCCTAATTCCCACCAAGTAGACAAATTTCTGACTCATCGAGAACCGGGTAGATTACTCAGAGGGGTTTTGTCTCAGTTATGAGGTCAATTTAGATCTAGACTAAAGGCTTCATGTTGCCACCGAATAAATCTTTAATGCATGACCTGAAATAATCAAATGGATTGAGGTAGTTTAACTGCTTCCAGGTAACATTAAAAAATAGTTACAGAATACAGTGTCCTGTATGAGGTGAGATCGTATGGTATTTGTCTTTCCCTGCCTGGCTTATTTCACTTAAGCATAGTACTCTCCAGTTCCACCCGTGTTTCAGTGTACTGCAGGTTTCCAGTTCACCTGATGCTGCATGGACTTTTTCTTTTCCAAGTTTTTGCCTTTATTAGTACAGGTGCTGCCAGCACTCCATCTTATGCCATCTGTCCTTGGTAACCCTGCGGTTGGTGAGGCATGGGTGGGAGAGCAAGGCCCCTTTACTCCCAGATCTTTGATGGAATGGAAAGGGTCCCCTTGTCCCTAAAGGTCCATCTCCCAGAGGCTGCAGACCAGGAAAAGCTGGAGGTTCCTCTTTGCAGAAAGGACTACTTGGAGGACCTGTGCAGACACTGAATAATTTGCCAGGGGGATTTTCTTACCGTTTGATCCTTAAGCTAAGTTTTCTGTAGGTTCGCTGGAGTTTGCTTTCTGATCCACAGAATACTACACAAAAACTGTGTAAGAAAGGAGAATTATTGTTCAAACCAATACATCAAAATCAGTGAAAATATCTTTAAGATAATGTTACCAAAATGAATACAACTATTAAATACTTTGGTACATGATGATAAATTTGTTGTAATTCTGTACATACAAGTTTGGTTTACTACTGGCAAATCTATTATAGAGTTACACTGTATTAAAGATTAAGCTGAAATACCATTTAATCTTTTCATTAGAAAAGGAAAGTCCATTCAATAAAGTGCATTTGCTGATTAATCATAAAAACTCTTAATAAACCAAGAGTAGCAGAAAACGTCTCTATGCTGAATAATGAATACCTCTTTCAACTCTAGTGTCATTATCATATTTAATGTTGGAATGTCAGAAGTATTCCTTTTAAAGTCAAGAGCACTAGAAAATAGCAATTCTGTCCCATTTAATTATTTATTGAGTGATCGTTCTGGACAATGAAGAAAGACAGTAAATGTAGTAGAAACCTAAGGGGTGGACAAAAAAAATAGAAGTGTCATATTCCTTTCATAATATAATTATCTTCATAGAATACCCCAAATAATCTGGTGTTGGGATAAATATATTATTACATTTTTTCTCCTGTAACACAAAAATATTTTCATACAGAACACTTAAAGCATAAATATGAAAAATAAAAATTTTAAACATTAAGAAAAACAAGGTAGTATACGTTTATTACTTTTGGAGTAGTGTAAGATATTTTTAGCAAGATTTCAAAGTTATGCCTGATAAAAAAATATATAAGCAAAATTGCATTAAATAATATACTTAAAATTTTTTGAATCAGCCTTGGCTGGTGGCACAATGGATAAGGTGCTGGTCTGCAAGCTCAAAGATTGCTGGTTTGATTCCCAGCCAGGGCAACATAACCAGGTTGCAAGCCAGGTCTCCAGCCAGTTCTGAGGTTGGAGACAGATGAAAGGCAACCATACATTGATGTTTCTCTTTGGCTCTGCCTCTTTCCCATCCCCTCTCTGAAAAATAATAAATAAAATTAAAAAAAAATTTTTTGAATCAAATGTGTTCAGAGCACTTGGACCCAAATTGTATTTTAATAGATAAATCCTGAAAATCAATGTAGAAATCAACAGACTAGTTGTATTTTGTTGAAGAAGTATAAACAAACATTAAAATTTATGGTATGCTTCATAAGTACTTAATTTAAAAATACACATTAAAAACAGACTGAGATGTCATTTTAAGCCACCAGTTATGTTATGGAATATCCACCAATTCAAATTTGATATTTCCTAGTGGTACATTTCAGGGTAGTCTTTTTGGATAAACAAAATAAAACAAAAAAACAAAAGTGAATCTGTGTTCTGTTCTTTTTATCTTACATACAATGATGCATGATTTTTATTTGTTCTTTGTTCTGTTAATATTTACTTCAATCACTTGATTAAGGTAGTGCCTGCCTTATTATTTTAGTGTCTAAAATAATAATTTCCACCATTACTATTAATAAATAATTTATGGGTAGGTATTTTAGACTATGTAAATGTCCTACAGCTCAACAACATTTCATCTATTGGTTTCCCTTCCACTAAAGTGTCTTTCATGAAATAATTATTACAAGGATCACTTACTTTCAAATAATGGCTTTTTAAACCTCATCATTCCTCCTTCATGTATTTTTAAGTTTATAGTTCATTGCAAAGTTTTTCTTTTATCATACTTATTTACTTTGTATTCATTTATATCAGTACTAACTCATGAGTTATTTTATTTTTGGGTCTATATATAAATCTTTAATTGTATTTCTTTTAATTTAATGCCATTTTTATCTGTCTCTAATTGGTTGGAAGTTTCTCATTTATTTATTTATTTTTTAATGTCTTTTTACTTTCTGGTACAGCATGTTCTAGGCTCATTTTGTACTTTTCTTGTCCTAACCTGGGATCAACATCCTTTGTTACTTAATCATTAGAGTTGAATAGTTTTAGCAGCCATTGTCTTTGTCAAAGGTAAATGGTTCTATTTACACATGTTCTCAATCAATATTTACTTCATTTTAGAGCATTGTGTTTAATTCCCTTCTGATTAGTCTCATTTGGGAGGAGGTTTTCAATTCACCAAAACATTTTGATTATTTTCTTTTCATAGTAAATAGGGTTGGATATGCATTCCTCAAAATGCAGTCAAAGAATCAAATTAGACCTGCTTTAGTTAACGAAATTATGGAAATAAAGTCACGACTATAATTTATGTATTATCTTTGGCTGATTTCACACTATAACAGCAGAGAAGAAGTGACATAAATTATATGTCCCACAAGGCTGAAAATATTTATTATCTAATCATTTACAAAAATGTTTGCTAACTTCTGGCATAGATGGAAACCATTACATACTTGGCAGTTTGGGGTAGTTTGTGAGATTCTTAGATCAAGAGTGCCCTCTTCTGTTAGTGTAAGTGATGCAGGTTCTTTCAGGAAGAGCATTTCCAGTGTAGAAAGGTCCGGTGAAAGTGATTCCTTCTACCCCTCCTTGATACTTTCTGCAGCGTCAGGACCATGGTCAACTGCAGACTGAAATTACTGAACAGAACATTTCAGAAATGATAATTTCGTAATTTTTATGCTGTACACCATTCTAAGTAGTGTCATGAAATTTCGCACCATCTTGCTCTGTGCCACCCAAGACCTGAAGTTTCCTGTTGTCTAGAATATCCATATTGTATGTACAGGACAATGAGGTGCTGTGAAAGAGTCTATAGGCACAAAACTTGTATTCGGTATATTGTTAAAATTGCTTTTATTATTGTTATTAGTTCTTACTGTGCCTAATTTATGAAGTAAACTTTATCATAGGTATACATGTATAGGAAAATGCATATTATATGTAAAGTTCGGTATTATCCATGATTTCAGGCATCCTCCAATGGTCTTGAAATATATTTCTTACTAACAACTGGAAGCTACTATACTTGTTTTTGCAGTTACATTTTGTGGTTATTTTAATAGCAATTCTCGAAATAATAAAATAAACATACTCTTATTTTAGTATAATAAAAATATATTATTTATTAATTCCTTTCCAAATGAGGAAATTAATATACTGAGTTATTCTTCCATTTCTCCATACCTGCTGAATATATTTATTTTTATTTCTAAAAATTAATAAACATTACATTGAGGCTTTTCCAATAATTTTCTTTCTTAGTTTTTGTTTCAGATTAAATTTATCCAAAGCTTGCCACTAGATGTTTTGCTTATTATTCATGTTGCCTGAATTTTGTCATTAAACTGTGCTTTTTCTTTTCAGCATAAGCTCATGGGTAGTATAATCTTTAAGTCTTTATAAAAATAAAATTATTTTCTTGCCTTTATATAATAGTTTTAAGACTATTGGGCTGAAAATAACTTTGTTAAGATTTACTATTTTTCCTTAATATATTGTTCTGTCTGGGTTTGAAAACTGCTATAGAGATTTCAGAATCCAGACTAAATTTTCCCTATTTTAAGTAACTTCTTTTTTCTTGTTTATCTATAGACTCCATTCTTTATCCTTGAAATCCAATATTTTAAGCCAGGTTAGGTGTTTTTTTACATGAATGGTTAATTTTTACTCTCAATATATGAATTTATTGAAATTATCTCAATAAAAATCCTTTTAATATTGGAATTTTGCTTTTCCATAAGTGGAACTTTCTAGAAATGTCAGTTATTAGAATGTTTTATATTCTTGTCTCTTAAAATACTTGAGTATTTTAGATAAATAAAGTGTATTTATAAACTTAGTTCATGAAACTTGCACTATTTTAACTTCATTTACAATTTAATATATTGCACTCATTTTTATTGTGTAACCATATTTTAATTAACATAGAAATAAAACATTCCTGAGTAGTCAAATAACATTTATAAGCCTAATAAATTAAACTTACATATTTTAAATTCTTTGTTCTATTTTTCTAAGATTTTAGAAATTAGCTTTTAGCTATTATCATAAAGTTACCTTAACTGAGTTTATAATTAAAGGTGAAATGACAATTCTTACACACTCTCTAGTAAGTAAAAATATCTTACATATATATATATATATATATATATATATATATATATATGTATAAAGTACATATCCCTGATTGTAAAATTTTGGTTTATATTTTTTGTTTCTCAGAAAAACATATTTGAAATTTCTGAATCCTACTAGGGAAGAAAAGTAGAAAAAGACAGAGAAATAGTTTTCTAAATCTCCCTAAGAATTAATTATGCTTAAAACTAGCTGACATTAAGTTGCATAAAGGATAGTTAGCTATTCCAGTGATAAATTATTATTGATGACACTGATAAAATGTATCAAATATTATTAACAGTATTAAGGTGTTGATCTTTCAGCCCTTCATACCAGGTGGTTTATATTTCTATTCAACTATTACACATGGAATCTATAGAAGTCCTGATCACTTGATCGGATTCTCTCTTTTTTTCCCTAATATATGAGGATGCATTTCTCTCTAACACTAAAATGATTTAAGTTTGAAGAAAGCCTCAATTTTTCATATTCTTAGGACATGACTTAAACATTAAAATGACACATAAACCAAGTAGGCATATCTCTCATGAGTTGGTCTGACATCTTAGTACATAGAAATGTCTACTGTGTAATATTTTAGCAACGATAGGTTTGTATGCATCATAAGAAATCATATAGAAAGAATGTATTCTTTCCCAAGCATTCTTTAATGATAAAGTATTACAAAACAATAGTACAATATCACGACCAGTATATTGCCATTGAGGATGTCATGTCGTGCTTTATAGCTACTCGTATATTCCCACACTTACAGTTTGCTTAGTCCCTAGTGAACCCTAATTTGTTCTCCATTTCTATAACGTCATCATTTCAAATGTGTTACGTAAATGGATTCATACAATATGCAACTGTTTAATTTTGAGGAATGACTTCTTCTGCTTAGCATGATTCTCTGGAGATTCATACAGAATTTGGTGTGCATTAATAGTTAATTCCCTTGTTATTGCTGAGTAGCATTCTGTGGTATTGAACTACACAGTTTGTTTTACATCTGAGATCATTCCAATTTATGAATACCTTGAGTAGAGCTACTATAAATACTCAATTACAATTTTTTAATGAAACAAAGTTTTCATTTTTCTTTGATAAGTGCCTAGAAGTACACCCACTGGGTCAGGTAAGAGTAGCATGATCAGGTTGTAAGAAATGGCCCAGCTATTTTTCAGAGCTCCCATACCACTCGAGATTCCAGTCAGAAATGCATACATAGTCGTTGACGTCCTTATTTTTGTGCTGACAAGTGTACAAGATGATTTTAATTTACATTTCCCTATTTAATAATGTTTTACTTTCTTTTTCTTGTGCTTGCCATTTGTGTATCCTCTCTGGTAAAATGTTAAATATTTTGCCTTTATTCTAATTTGATTTTACTATTCAATTTATAGGCTTCTAAAATGTATTCTAGATACTAGTATTTTAAGATACTAGTATTTTGTAAGATATGTAATTTTTAAATATTTTTTAGTAGATGTTGCATATATGATCATGGTCTCTCAAAGCAGAAAACAAATTTTAATGAAGTGATATTTATTAGGTTTTCCTCTGATGGATTATGCTTTTGGTGACAAATGTAGACCCTTCCTTATTCTTAGCACTAGATTATGAATTTTCTCTTGCATATTATCACCTATTTTTATCTATACAGTTCACATATAGTTTATAATCCATTTTAAGTTAACTTATAAGGGGGGAAACTTAAGTCACCACTACTCCCTCCTTCATATGGATGAACAATTCCTCCAGCAACATTCAATGAAAATATGATCTTTTCTCCATTTAATTTATTTTCCATGTTTGTCAAAACTGTTTGGGCATATTTGTGTCTGTTTATTTTTGAGTATTTTATTCTGTTTTATTTATATTTGTGTCAAACCCTCTACAAAAAAAGTATGGCTATGGCCTGAAATACTGACACTCTATATTGAGTCTTGAAACATGATAGATTAATTTCTCTCAGCTTAAACATTTTTCACAAACTTTAATATATTATAGTTATTTTGTTTTTTCATTTCATTTTACTTTTTAAAATTTTAATATTGATCTTAGAGAGGCAAGAAAGGGGGAGGAGGGGAGAGAGAGAGAGAGAGACAGAGAGAGACAGAGAGACAGAGAGAGATGTTGTTCCACTTACTTATGCACTCATTGGTTGATTTTTGTATGTGCCCTAACTGAGGAATCAAACTTGCAACTTTGGTGTATCTGGACAAATGCTCTAACCATAGGAATCACTTGACCAGGGCTGTTTCTCCATTTTAGAATAACCATATTTGTATCTAAAATAAAATCTTAGAATAAATTTAATACATTAAATATAACCCCAAGTTTGTATTTTTTAAAATATTGCTGGAATTTTGATAGATATTTTGTTATAGGTACATATCAATTGGAAAACAAATGTCTCTAGAATGCTGAGGTTCCTAGTACATAAACACAGTATATTTCTCCATTCAGTTATAGCAATATTTTCTAATTTTCACCATGCTAGTTCTGTACATTTTTTTCTAGATATATAACTAAGTATTCACTTTTTTAAAAATCACTAAGACCTCATCTATATTTTTAAAGGTTTTATTTATTATTTCCGGAGAGAAAGGAAGGGAGAGAGGCAGAGAGGGAGAGAAACATCAATGTATGGTTGCCTTTCACCTGACTCCAGCCATGGACCTGGCTGGAGACCTGGCTTGCAACCTGGTTATGTGCCCTGGCTGGGAATTGAACCAGCGACCTTTGGGTTCACAGGCTGGTGTCTTATTCACTGTGCCACCAGCCAGGGCAAGACCTTATCTTTGAGAGCAGTTTTACATTAACAAAATATTAAGCAGCTTTTGCAGAATTCTCATGTATTCTGTCTCTTAGGCTTACAATTTCACTTATCACCAACATCTTCCATTATTGTGGTACATTTGTTACAACTGCTGAACACAAATGGATACGTGATTTTTAATGAAGTTCATAAATATATTAGGGAAAATTCTTTGTTTCATGTAGTGCTGTAGATTTTGATAAATGTAGAATGTCCTATGTCCTCTATGGCGGTATCAAACAAAATAGCTTTACCATTCTAAAGAGACCTTGTTCTCCACACATTCATTGCCACCTGAAAAATAAATCCCTGTGGTTCCACATCCTCATCAGCATTTGATGTTGTTCTTAGGATTTTCGTCATGACATTATATTGTGTAACTGTTCTCTGAAATTTATCTTACTGATGATGTTTCACTGGGAAAATATTGGGCAAGACTTAGATAAAGGTGAAAATCCACTTTTGCTATGTAATTTTACCTCTCAGACCTATTCTACAGTAGAGTTTTAAAGTTTGCTATGGATTAGAATGTACACAACTGAACTCTGGTATAAAATAACTGGAGAAGATATTTTAAGAAATAGATAGGAAGCTCATTTTAGAAGGCTATGTCTATAGTCTGTGTTTCTTGACACCCTCAGATCCCAAAGGATAAATTATCAATGCTAACTTGTTTGGGAGAAAATTGGGAATTTGGCATGCCAGAAATCTGGGGAAAATGCATTATTTTTTAAAATTTTATATAGTAAGCATCCTTCTTCTTAATTAATGTTACGGTAAACATAAGCATGTAAAAACCAAATGCGTGAAAATATCTTTTGTATTGAATTAAGTCTGAGAAGACACATCTTTTCGTACTTGAATGTTTCAAACTTGAAATTTTCTTTTGCTTCTATATGGATTTCTAATTATATGAAAATTAGTAAACTTCGATATCACACAAGAGCAAGACTAGACTTGTTAAAGCTTTATTTTTGGATCTGTGTAAAATGTAGCCATGTGGGTTACTATCTTTTCCCTTCTAGTTTGCTTATCTAAGCATGTGAAGATTATACCAGAGAACTGATTTTCTGATTCATTTCCACGGGGTCTTGTAGACTTGCAAAAGTGTCTCAGGGTTGACTGAAAGGCATTGGTCACAGACATGAGGATTTCTAAGTCCAAATCCTTCTCCAAACACAGATACTAAATTTTAGCTTGCTTTACATATTAGTTCTACACAAAAGAGGACATAAAAATAAAAAGGTTAGGCCATTAATAATAGCTGTAAAGCATTGAACCTCATGAGTAAAACGGGACTAGTGTCTTGTATGAACTAACATGAGAGGAGCATTAAAGTCCAAAAAATCCAAGGTTGCCCCATTATAATATACATGGCAAAGGTACAAGCCAGACTACAAGCGGAACTCATCCTCTGTGGTAATGTAAAGTGACAGTAGAAAAATGTAGTTAAGTATGAGTATTTCACGTGACAGTAAACTTTCCTGGCAGACATTTTTCCACCCCCCTAAAGTCCTGAATTTAAAGAGAGGCAGTGTTAGGATATAATGCACTTGTGGCCTAATGAACTAAGACTATTTCCAAAGGGAAAAGGAAATGCATTAGGAAAATTTGACTCTATATTTGTAATATGAAAACCCTGTTTTACAAATGTGAACTCTGCAGTGGGAACTCATTAATGTAATGATTCAGCACAGATAATGTGCAATTTGAAAACATGAGGCCTTTGATCCCTAACCTTTCGAATCTCTCAGAACTTCTGCAGCTTTTTAGAGTCTATTAATATATCGTATTTCCCCCTGGGTTTTATTTTTTTCATTTTAGCTTGAGATGGCATGTAAAATGGAAAATAAAAGCATTCAGTTTTGGACTCTTAATGTTTTATATCATTGAACACTTCTTGGTAGGAAAAATCATTTTCAGTTACTAAGTTTGAATCTTGGTATACCATAAATAGCTTTACTAACTTTACCAGATCTCTTAAAATCACTGAGATGCCCCAACGAATGTCTACCTCATAGCTTGCTGTGAACACTGGTAGAGATAATGTACGTTGACCTTAAGTTTCCCCCCAGTTTCACTGAAATTTAGACATGCTGCCTCTGACCTTCCTTTCACCTGGCCCTTGAAGAATCTTGATGCCCTATCTTCAGAGGTTCTTCTTTTTCTCATAGTATTTACTCTAGAAAACATGTGATTGCAAATCCTTTCTCTGTCCCTTTGACATGTAAGTCCTTTTGAAAAGTCTCTTGGTTATTTCACAACTCCAAAGGATCTTTCTCAAGAACCTGGGAATTATCCATCAAACTATTATCAACCTCCCAGTCTTTGAGGGGGGACAGGAGCCTAAAATTAGAGGGGCTCTTGCTCTATGTGGTAAAAATGATCACACGTCATGATGATATTGGAAAGTTTCCTTTTTCTCTGAGTGAGGCCTTTTAGGAAACATGGAGCCCCTGATCCTTCACCCCGTAACAGTTTTTAAAATCTCTCAGCACTTGTTTCAGTGGAGTTGAGTTCAGACTTAGTTTTTGACTCTCTCCCCTGTTCCAATAGCCTTTAAGAAACTGCCTGTTGAACTTTGTCTGGTGAAATTTTGGCATTGACAACACCTATAACATTGCCACTGTCTCTGTCCCTTGTTTTCAACTCAGTTTGCCTTGTCTACACAAGGAAACAAAGTTATTACATAACTTCATAAGACATATTATTATTGTTAGAAATATATAGTAAAGTGGTGTATGCAAAAATGTTTGTTAGTATCCACCATTGTTTCTTTGGATATAAACCAATAGAAATACAGAAATTCAAATCAACAAAATCATTCTTTAAGGGGGCATAGCCTTTCGTAATGAATACGAATCTTAAACTTTCATGAGAACATAATCCAAAGGCAGAAATCTGAGTCAAGGGATTGCCAAGCATTCAAATAACCTCATGAGGATAACCTCATGAGAAAGGAGGGATGTTTCATTTTGCCCGAGTTACCCCATACCACAGGTGGGCATCACACAGCATCAAGGGGGACTCTTCAGCTCCAAAGAGCCCCGCTCCCAGGAACAGGACCCTTCCCTAGCCTTTTGGGACACCACAGGAAGGCTCCACTTTGGTCTTCCCCCATCTAGACATAGGCAAAACTAATACATGCCGAGGTAAATTGGAATAAGGAAGAAAGCCAAGGGACATCACTGCAGCTTTGAACTGTCCTTCTAGGCACAGGAAAGATCAATGAAACTGGGAGTCAGTCTTTTGCAAAGATAAACAAAATCATCAAACTTTTGTCCAAAGGTAATAAAATCAGCATCTTGAAGACTTCTGTGCACTCCTGTGGTCATTGCAGAATTACTCATGATAGTGAAGATACAAAATACAGTGTGAACGCACATGCACACACACACACAATAGAATACCATTCTGCTATAAAAAGGAAAATATCCTTCCATTTGCAACAATAGGAATGGATCTGGAGGACATTATACTAAATGAAATAACTCAGACAGAGTAAACATGTTGACATGCTTTCCATAATAAATTTTGGTGCAATTTGATGAAGTATCCTTCAGATTGTCTTTATAGATGATGTGGAGCTCTTAAAGTGACATAAGGTCTCTGGTTTGATTCCCAGTCAAGGCACATAACCAGGTTGTAAGTCAGGTCTCCAGCCATGTCTGTAGCTGGATACAGGTGAAAGGCAATCATACATTGATGTTTCTCACCCTTTCTTCCTCCCTCCCTGCCCTTCCCTGTAAAAGTAATGAGTAAAATATTTTTTAAAAATTGTATATGTAACTTTCACACTTACAAGGATGTGTTGTACGTCTACTCTAAGTTTATGTAGATAATCTTTTAAAGGAATATTTGTTTTTCTATTCATTTCATGATTTGAGATTCAGAGGATTAAGAAATGGTGGAATTATGCTTGTCTGTTTCAATAAATACTGCTGCTCTACTTTGGAGATTATGATAGCTGTTATTAAATAGGAAATGTATAATTTCTTATATTACTGTCCCTTTAATATTTGAACAGTATGCTCTATAAAATTTTACTGTTGCTATTAGACCTTAAAGTTACTTACCCATTTGTACACATACATTATTAGGTCCTAATTTATATTAAAGTAGCTTTATCTTTTATTATGTTAAATGTTCTATTTCCAGAAGTATGCATTCTGTGCCTTGTTTTTCAGTGGCTCATATGGTTTCTCTCATATATAGAATCTAGTGAACAAACTGAACTAACAAGGAAAATATGAACAGACTCATAGAGGGCAGGGTGACAGCTGTAGAAGGAGATTAGGGGCTGAGGGAATGAGCAAAGGAAAAAGGATTTGTGGACATGGACAACAATGTGGTGACTGCTGGGGGGAGGGGGATATAAGGTAATGGCAAAAAATACAATAAAGATTAAATTAAAAAAAGAAAATTCAATATTCACAGAGACTGAATTAAATAGACCAATATTTTAAAAACCTCTGACAGACAGGAAACAACAAACTAATTAGGTATAAAAACTAAAACTATAATATCTCAGCTTTTCCTGCAGAATAAGTTATAAAAATCTTATGTATGACATGAAATAGCTTATAATTAGGAAATAAAGTTGTCATAGAGAACTGAGAAGCATAAGTAGTTTTAAAGTCAACCAGCAGAATGAATAGCAATATACCAATAGAGATCTTGTTTTATATTTTGGAGTATTAATTCATCTGTGTCTTAAGGGGACCCAGACTGGGCAATTCTATAATTTATCTTCTAAAATTCTATCTTTGTGGCCACTCAGAATTAGTGAGTACTTTTAGCATTCTCTGCCCCATGGATCTTGAAGATCTTGTTCTAATACGCATACATCACAAATTCAGTAGACATTTCTTAGTCATGATTACTTATAAAAATGCTAAATAAGACTAGCTTTATCTGTGTTAATAGAAAATTGGCACAAAAAATCACAAACAGTAGGTAATCCATAAATCATTTATACTTGATTTTAGAATTTATTATGCAAATTGCATTCAACAGCAGAATTATCATTCTAACACAATTTGTTTAGGATGATATTTAAATTAGTGCACATTCCCTTGTCATCCAAACTGAAGGTGAAATGAGTCAGCAAAAATAAAAGTAAGGAAAAAATATGCTTGGAAATAAAAATGTTCTGTGAAATAAAAACCAATAGATAAAGAGTAATGTTAGCTCAGAGAATGTTTTCATGTTGGTTAGGAACTCTATCATGCCGAGTTTATATAGAAACATGACATTTTTTTGGAGTTCTTCTTGTCATTTTTATATCCCACAGGTATCTCTGCCTCAACATATCCCCCAAATGGAACAATCTTCCCATACCATTATTATTGATATATGTTCTATCTTAAATTCATGTTTTAACATTTTGGATTTGTGTATATTTATAAGGGAATACTGAAATCCTGCTCTGGAGAATGTAAGAACATGCCTCCTCATGTTTAACAACATGGTGGTGAAAATCAAAATTTAAATTACAATGAATTAGGACATCATCAAAACAGAAGATTATTTTTAAAAGATATGACACAGACTGTATTTTATTCAGGAGAAACTTTCAACTTGAACTTTGTTCTTTGTGCAATATTACATACTAATACCTTTATGGAAAATACAGAAATGAAAGAAATACTAAATTATATGACTAAGCTTGAAATTAATTAAAAAAAGAAAATGTAATATTAATGGAATGTTTCAGTGAAAAAATTATCACTCAGTAAAGGCATTTTAAAATAGGAAAATCTAGTTCATACAAACTTGGTATCAACATATTCATGATTTACATGTCAGAAGAAAATTCCATACTTAATGCAATAGTTTTCCTTTCCTAAGTAAATATAAAGACTGCTTAACTTCTACACTTAATCTGATTAAGCTTTAATATGTATTTACAAGTATAATTGTTTTTAATGTTTTCCCCCTAAGGGTAAATAAAAAATGAATGTAATTCCAAAGAGAGGAAATTTGTTCTCCAAACCAATTAATCTACTTATGTAATAAAATTAATAATACATTTTACTTTGAAATACACAAATGAACTTAGTTCCCAATTTCCCTTTCCGTAAATTATAAATGCTGCCCTCCACCAAAATAAATACTGTAGCTCAGTAGGTAATTTTAATGCAAGGCTGTAGAGCGTTTTGGGGTTTGTCATTCCCCGGTTTTATCTGAATGCAAGTTGATTAATGTGCTGTAAATGTTCCTAACATATAGATCTCTGGCTTCGCATAACTGTAGTGTACAAATTTTCATAACTTAAATTCTAGGTGGTATATCTTAAGGTTAGTAGACAGACCACAAGTTGATACAACTATTTTAACATTATTTAGTCTTTTAGGATAATTCTGAGTTCTTTGTAAATTGTAATTCATTCAAATCACTACTAATTGTCATGCATTCAAGCACGTGTTACTATTCTTCTTCAGCATAGAATTACTGATTAGCATTCAGGTAGCTGGGGTAATGAACTTACTTGAATAAAATGTTGTGCTTTTTTTGTTAGGTAATTTGCTTTCTGTAGAGGGCAGAGGGCAGAATGTTAAGGTGGCCCCATGATCTTTGTTTCTTAGTGTTGTTCCCATGATTTTGTAACCTAATAAACAACGGACATTTTCTAGATATAATTCAAGTTACTAGTCAGTTCACTGAAATAAATAGAGAGATTATCTGGATGCCCTTTCAGTGGAGCGTTTTCTTCAGCTGGTTGTAACAGAGGATAGCTGAGAGAATCAAACAACGAGGAGAATTTAATTTGATGACGGCTCACCCTTGCTGAGATAGAGGAAGCCATGGGGCAGGGACCTCAGAGTGGCCTTTGGAAGCTGAAAGCCATCCAGGATTTCAACAGGAACTCAGTTCTCAACTCCAAGGATATGAATTCTTTCAATAACAGGAATGCGCTTGGAAGAGGATTGTGAACTGTAGGTAAGTTTGCAAGTTGCCCCCAGCCTTGATATAGCCTGAGCAGAGAACACAAACACACCATTCTTATCTAATCTATA
Organism: Noctilio leporinus; assembly: GCA_004026585.1. Classification (NCBI taxonomy): domain Eukaryota; kingdom Metazoa; phylum Chordata; class Mammalia; order Chiroptera; family Noctilionidae; genus Noctilio; species Noctilio leporinus. The sequence continues at coordinate 15,133 of PVIW01000451.1, read as the reverse complement.
CATTGTGAAACACACCATTCTTATCTAATCTATACATTGTGAGTTAACGCATGAGTGTTGTTTTAAGCCACTATGATTATTGTAAATTGTTTTACATCAATAAACGTTGAACAAAGTCTTAATTCTATCAAGCTGATTAATAGGGCATATTACCTTCAAGTATATTTTGTATGTATTAAAATGTAATCTTTCAAATTCCTCTAATAACTAAATGGTCACCTGCTATTATTAAAAGAAGTATTTCTTCCTGGTTTCTCCCAATTTCTAAGAAACCTTTAATTTCCTCTGTAAATAGCCAATTTTTTTAAAGCCAGTTGTTATTGTACACTAGACAGAACAATCCAGGAAGCCAGCTCTGTTAGCACTACCCATAACTATGTTGTCACGATGGTTCACAGTTAGAAACCATTAATGTCAAAGGTCATGCTCTAGGCAAAGACACAGGAGTTTCTCAAGTTGATCCTCAAGGTTATGTTTTTGTTTTTATTTGTAGTATATTATATTACTTTGCTTATTTATCATTACATTCACGTACTCAATGCACATACACATGTGCAAGCACACACACAAAAATCATGGTATGCCAGATGTCTACATCCAGATGCATGTATCAATTTCAGCTGTACATTTGGCAGGAAATAGGTTTTCCCCATGAACACAAAGGGCATGTGTTTAAATCACACACTGAAAGATCAGATAACCCTCATAGTGATATCTCACTTGGAGCATTGGATTCTTTTCTTGGCATTAGATTAAGACCAGAGCCTCCTGGACCGAATTTCCTGAATTTCAAACAGCAACATGAAAACTGAGTAACCTGTTGCCCATCCCTTCCCAGAGGAACCTGGGTACACTTTGACATATCACTTCACCAGCATATCTTACATGTGAACAGACATATTTTTCTAAGCCAACATGCCCATGCCCAAACACATGCACAGTCTGTCTCTCTGATTCTCTCATGCGTGTACATAGACACAACCACACACAAACCACAACCTCTCAATCAGGGCACAGAAATGTTGGCAGAATACATAGGTTATGTTTCACCCTTTCCTTTGGGCAAATATAAGTACCTGCCTTATATTTCAAAACTAAGCGAGCTACTTAAAGTTTCCTCAGGAAAATAAAAGCTGACAATCTGAGAAAGGCAATTTAGGTTTACAACTATAAACGTAAGTCTGTTCAAGTTTGTCAAAAGAAAAAAAAAAAAAAGCACCTTTGTTTTCTAACTATATGTATTAATTATTGTTCATTAACCAATACAAAAATATAGAAAACATCTATATTATGCATTGGATTATAAATAAGATCCTAAAAATCAGATAAAAGGTCTATCTCTAAGGCATAAGAAAGGTCTATCTCTTTCAATAAAGTGAACTTTGAAAGGAGTAATGATAAAGTTGTTAAGTCTATCTTGTGAGATGGTGAAACAGTGGGTTCAGTAAATAAGGGGGTTGTGGAAAATAAGGACTACACCAAAGAAATGACATTACTAAGTTCTAGAGGATACTTGTGAGTGACCTAGACAAATCGGATGTAAAAGGAAAAGTGGCACAAGTAGAGGTCATGGCAACAAAACCACTTGCTAACCCAAGAGAAGTCATGATTCCTAAAGAAAATAACCAGTGTAGAGTTTACAGGAGATGAGACATGTAAAGTGCAAAAGATTAAAAATCTGTGAGGTCTCCAGCCAGATCTATGGCTGGAGGCAGGTGAAAGGCAACCATACATTGAGGTCTCTCTCCCTCCCTGCCTCTCTCCCTACCCCTCTCTCTAAAAATAATAAATAAAATCTTTAAAAAAATCTGTGAGGACTGATGGCTTAGTTTGGTATTTTGATTTTTTTTTTAAAGGTGAAACTTTTTACATTGCCAGGATTGTGGTGATATTCATAACTCTGAGAAAGAGATTTCAGACCATTGATGAGCTTCAGAAACATGTGACGGAAAAGCTAATGGTGATCCCAAAAAAGGATTTTGAATTTTATACTGTGAAAGAAATGCTGGGAGAATTGTGTGAGGTCCCAAGGTGCCTACTTTGAAGGGAACAGAGGTGGAATTGTCCTATATACATGTTTCTTGTATCTTGCATCTTCTTTAATAAATGTCTCTTTTTTCATAGTATTGGCTAGATACTTTTTGGACAGGCTTCATAGTTTGAACTCTATAATTTACTTCATGCTTTTTTTTTTACTCTATCACTCCTTTTATAATTACTAAAGGCATGAAAAATCTTTTACTTTTCATTTATTTATATCTCTGTAGACTTTTTTACTTTATGATATATACATATACATATATATATATATATGTATATATATATAATTGCACTTGCCTAATTTTAGCTGTTATAGCCCATCTTTTTCACCACATTCTATTGCCATATTTTATCTAGAAAAATTTAAAGGTTCCACCCACAACCCTGGGAAGGAGAATGCACAATGGCATGGCTGTTGATGAATATCATTGCATACAACAGCACTTTTCAACCTTTGCACCACAAGAATTTGTAAAACATGCAATACCCATCCATTTAATCAAATACGTTGACCTTTTTGCCCTTAGATCATTTTAAAAATGACAATAGCTGACACAATAGCTGTCCAGTGTAAATGAATCAAAAGTATACCTATATTTTTTGTCAGGTTAGCAAAAAATAAATCTATTTTTTGATGTGCCACAGAATTTTAGCCATTGATTAGTTTACGTGTGCCATGAGATAACAAAGGTTGAAAAGTTGCTGGCATACAACAGTAATCCAATGGCAATAAATTATTTTGTGTTGCTTTTATTTTCAGTAACTTTTTACCTACTTATCCACAGAGTCAACAAAATTGTTTAGAGTAATTACTGGGTACATTTCTATTTGTGGTGGGTACTTCAGTAAACAGAGTGGATCCACTTTCTGTACTCACAGTCTACATCTATCTTATTGACATGGTATATGATAAATAGATGCTTGACATGAAATCAGATAATAAAGAGAGCTGTGAAGAAGACTAAGTGTAAGTCAGTGATTAGAGGATCACAGAGATGATGTTATGTTAGAGAAGAAGGACCAGAGAGCAATTTTCAGCACTGATTTGATAGAAACAAGTCCATGGGCCTGGAGCCAAAAGCATGCCAGGTAGAGGAGAGAGCATTGCAAGGGCAAAAGGTATGGTTAAAATGGATCAAAATGAGCAAGGAAGAACATTTAGAAGATGATGCCAGAGATTCTTTCAGGGATATGATGATTTTTAAAAGTTGGAAGGCTCTTACTTATTTTGCCTGATGCAGATGTACAGAGGTGTGTGTGGTGGTGGGGTTGTTGGACATAGTTGTTAACAAAGGATTAAAAGGGAGTAACATTTCATTTTTGATCTTTTAAATGGTTTCTGGATGCTTTGTGAAAATAAAAGCATGTTGGTATCAGCCACAATAGTTCATAGATTATAATATTTGTTATCACTAAGATATTGAATAAAGACACATAATTATAACTTCTTGAATATTATTCACAAATTAATGGTTAATACTGTGGAGTTTGTAAAACACTCAGACATTTCTACTGGACTACCTATGTTCTAGTTTTCTACACCACTGCATTTTAGAATACCATTAATTTTGTACTATAGTTGATTTCCATAAGCAGTTTATTTTCCTTCTTTTGCCATATATCCTTCTGTATTCTTTTCCTGGATGACTGGTAACAGAATTATAGGTAACATAAGCTTAGATAAGGAAGAATAAATATATTATTCAACATTCAAGAAAATGTGTTTGTAACAGCATGTCCTTTCTGAAAGAAGAAGAGAATAGAAAGAAAAACTTTGAAATTCATAAAATCAAACATATGACATTCACAATAGGAAAATGTTCTACTTATTGTGTACTTTGCTTCAATTATTTTTCTGTTGGGTAAGGTTTTAAGCTATTTTCTTCTTCAGGGAGCTTATAAATATTTGATGAATATGCAGCAGACAACTATTTTTATTTTGATATTATTTTTACTCAGAGGCCAGCTAGTAAGTCCAACTTTTCTCCCAGAATGAAACAATAAAAATGGCATTAGTCAAATAGTAGAATTTTGGCATAAGGACAGCTTGTATTATTTTCTATAGATTTTCCCACAAATACTGTTAAAATATCACCTTTAGAAAATAACCATCATTTTGTGTAACAATAGTTCTTATATAATTTTAGGATTCAATGGAATACAAAACAATGTGGGTTAGTTCTAAGAAAGCTCCTAGATGATGCTCTGTTAATGAACCAGGAAACCCCATAATGTGAGGGAACATTTATAAACAAGATATATCTTTTTTTAAAAGATTTTGTTTATTATTTTTAGAGGGAGGGGTAGGGATAGAGGCAGAAAGGGAGCGAGACATCAATGTATGGTTGCCCTTCACCTGCCTCTAGCCATGGACTTGGCTGGAGACCTGGCTTGCAACCTGGTTATGTGCCCTGGCTGGGAATTGAACCAGTGGCCTTTGGGTTTGCAGGCTGGTGCCTTATCCACTGCACCACCACCAGTAAGACAATTTAGAGAGTTTTATAGCAAAATTTCAACACATGATGAATAAACCACTAAAGTCTGATCCTCTATGTGTGTACCTATTCCAGCATGTCATGTTGATCCTTGGGCATTTTTGGGAGATATTGTAGGGTCTTTATTTGGGAATAAAAAAACAAAAACAAACAAACAAAAAACAAAACAAAAAAATGAGCAACCCATAGGTTTTCCTGGCCCTGCATAGAGCAAGTTTTGTATGTTTTACATTTTTTTAATTCTATGAAATCAAGTACTATTACATTTTACAATTAAGTTTTGTCTATCTATACAAGTTATTTTGGAGTGATGAATGAATATCTGGATTATAGAAGGTACAATGTTATATTAAAAGGCATAAAATAGATTTAAGCCACAAATTATTTTACTGAAATCACTTGACTTTTCCCAAATAGCACTTTTGATCATCTGCTTATTTTTCTAGATTTTTGTGTTTAGCTGAATATCCTTATGCTTCCTGTGTGCATATATAGTACATACCAAAAATTCTGTATTCCTTACTAAGTTTAGAAACATAGTTAGGGTTAAATATCTTGTTAAAGTGTATTAGATTTTATTTTGCCTGTTAATTTCTCACAATCCAAGATAAATGATATTGAATAACATGTTAATAAAAAAATGTTCTACATTTCTAATTGAAACTTGAAAAAAAATGGTCTTACCTGCATGCATTACTTTGTTTTCTTGAAATAATCATATGCATGGAAATTGCATGAATTTTTGTTTTATAATTCAGGAGCTAATTTCTTTCGTAGCCTATAAGTGTCTTCTTTTATCAAGTGTAATATGGCACTAATACTTCATGTGTATTGCAAAACTATGACAACTGCATATTCCTAATTAGTTCCTTCTACCTTTTCTGTTATTAAATTATTCTCTTTTAAAAGTGCTATAAACACACATTGCAGTACTGCCATGCTTTTTTAGCATCTTTGTTATAAATAATAAAAAAAAGATTAATTTAATTTTACTACCATCATTTTATTTTCAATGTTATTTACTTGATCTTATATGTACAAATTCTGATGTGGTATTCCTGCCTTCAGCTCCTATTTTTTATAGAGTAGTTATGTTGAAAATTAATTCTTACAGTTTTGGTTTTGTCTGAGAAAGTTGTTTTTCAAACTTTCAGGTCAAAGCAGTTACTATTACAAATGATGCTACAGTGAGCATTATTCAATAGAACAGTTCTCTGTAGCATAAGTTGGATAACTTTCTCTAACTTATATCCAGAGTGGAATTTCTGGGTCATAAGATAATATACAACTTCAATTTTATTATTTTTGAACTCCTATCCAAAATAGGTTATATCTATTTACAAATGTACTAATTTTATTTCGCAGCCTTTGTTTCTCCTATTCTTCAATATTTGGAAGTTTCAGAATTTAATTTTTGTATATTTCTCTCTATGAAACTATATATATATATATATACATATACATACATACACATGTATATACACATATATTAGTCTAATTATGTATATATTTAATAGTATTTAAGGCTTTATATAAAATAATTTAATTATTATCTAATTCCTTTATAGTCTCTTAATATATGTCTTTGAAAGAAAAATATCTAGATTTTGGACATTGCAAAAAAGTGTAAAATGCTACAGTGTGGGTTCCATTAGTGTACATGATAGTATACTAGTTATTGCTTCTCAATTTTTGGAGCATAAATCCATGTAACTTAATAGAAGTTGTATAGTTTTCCAGAAATAAATTTAAATTTCGTACTTATTACTACCCTTTCTATGAGCAATTTATAATTTTCAGTTTAAAACTGAAGTTTCTAGTGGAAAAAAAGTATTGGACTGACAATACACATCTAGTGAATTAAAGCTGAAATTATGCTACTGTTACTGTAAGATGAGTATCTGTAAAAGATAAATGATTATCCTAACCAATGATTGAAGATTTAATTTGATGAATATATTATTAAAGTGTTGAAAGAATAAAAATTCATAATTTTCTTAAGCTTCAGTTTCATTCAAAACATAGAATTTAATATAATAATTTATCATTTAGGAGGTTATTTCCTTTATAATCTCAAGTCTTGAGCCAATTGAAAAGGTAACACAGAAGAATGTTCTCTAGCTCTCGCTGGTGTGGCTCAGTGGATTGAGCACTGGCCTGCAAGCTGAAAGGTCACTGGTTTGATTCTTGGTTAGGGCACATGCCTAGATTGCAGGCAGTTTCCCAGTTGGGGTTGCCTGAGAGGTAACCAATCAATGTTTCTCTCAGACATTAATGTTCCTTTCTCTCTCTTTCTCCTTCCCTTACCCTATCTCTCAAAATAAATAAATACATCTAAAAAATAAGAAATTGGCAAACTTAAAAAAAAAAAATGTTCTCTATCTTATCAGAACTAATTCTGGTTAGTTTTTATCAACTTTACTTGTGTTAATATACATTAATTAGGTATTCTTAGTGTATAAACACTAGCTCCACTTTTATACCCATTTTCATTCATTTGAACATTTTTTGAAAGAACTTATTTTCAATAGTACTAAAAACAGTCGGAAGCTATCATATGAGATGTTCAGATGAGGTGCAATATATAGTATTAAGACAGTGAAGATATTTTGATTTACTTGCTGTGTATTTTTAAAAGATTGTATTTATTATTTGCAGAGCAAGGGAGAGAGACATCAATGTATGGTTGCCTTTCACCTGCCTCCAGCTATGTACCTGGCTTGCAAACTGGTTATGAGCCCTGGCTGGGAATCGAACCAGTGACCTTTGGGTTCACAGGCCAGTGGCTTATCCACTGTGTCACCAGCCAGGGCTTACTCGCTATGTCTTCTTATTAAAATGAAGCTTAATTTTAAAAGCACTATAATAAAACAGTTTTCCTAGTCTTCATCGTGTTTCTTTTAATTTGACCTTCACTATACTGAATATGGAAATTCATACTACCATAGATCAAGATTCATAACTAAAAAATACACATAGAATCAGTTTCTCTTTTTCAATTGCCACAAGTACCACTTCTTTTCAATAATGAAGTGAAAATATTTCCTTAAAACTGAACAAAACAACCATTCTCTGTCATAAAACTCTTACCTCTAATTTTTCTTAATAGCACATAAGAAAAATTGCAAAACTAGACAGAAACCTAGGACACAATAATAATTGTGAATTAACAGTTAAATAATTCACATGCAATTTATTGAGTGCTTAAAGTGTATGTAGCATATCTGGGCATATTTAAAACAAATATTAAAAGTAAAGAAAATCACTTTGAACAATTAGTAAATTATATTGTTAGAATTAAATAACAGAATTTGTTTTCCTAATATTGACTTAGTTTTAACAGGGATGTAGGTCCCCTATAAATTACTCATCATGAGTTTATGTTTACCCCCAATAAGATATGCTGGAACATTCAGGATGCCTGGGAAGAGAGAGTTTCAAATTCACTTTAATTATCCATTGCAGACACTTTCTTCAGACTTGGATATGAAATAAAGTCTATCTTGCCTATTTTAAAGCAACTTTCTGGTGTAATTTCTTTATGACACATGGGATGCTAAATGCTGTGGAGGTATAAAATATCAATATATTTATAATTATCACCAAATAACCAAAATAATAATATAATAGTTCCTGGATTCCAGGAGACTGTTTCCTGAATTCCCAGAAATAAAGAGAAGCAGCAGAAACATAAAATAATTAAGATTGAATGCCTTTGAGGAGTAAGAATCTGGGATTCAATAACAGTTCAAGATTTATGGACTCAGTGTTTGAATATTTTGTGTGTGTGGAACACATTTTTAAAAAGATTTTATTTATTATTTTTCATAGAGAGGGGAAGCTAGAGAGGCAGAGAGGGAGAGAGACATCAGTGTATGGTTGCCTTTCACCTGTCTCCAGCCACAGACCTGCCTGGAGACCTGGCTTGCAACCTGGTTATGTGCCCTGGTTGAGGAATCAAACCAGAGACCTTTGGGTTCACAGGCCAGCACCTTATCCACTGTGCCACCAGCCAGGGCTTGGAACACATTTTTTAAACATAAATCTGAAAAAGTGTATGCTAGAGAATGTAAAAAGAGATGGTAAATGAGAAAGACGAGCAGGGGAGGAAGGAAGGGAGGGAGGAAGGGAGGAAGGAAGGAAGGAAGAAGGAAGAAAACCCTAAAGGGCAATATAAGTATTCCATAAAATAATTCAGTGTTTGTCATCTTTACCCCAAAAGGTTTTTCCCCATAGAAAATAAAGTAATAGGTACCATAATTTTAAATAATAAAATTTTTGTTATCCTTTTTTTTCCCTACAGGCCTGGATCACACATCAAGGAAAACTTGCACATGTTTAAGTTTTTGGCTATGGAACTAATATAAAATATATTAATATTTAATAAAGATAAGAGAGAAAGTTAAAAATAAGCTAGCTTCTTTCTAGTCATTTAAATCCTGAGGGAATTCTGTAAATTATATATGGGTTTGGAAATGTTTGTGGACTACATCAAAGCTTACAACATGGGAATAGGTTAAAGACATATTATAAATTAGTAATAAAAATAAGAACTTAAAATAAAATAGAACATGTTTTAATCCACACTGGAGGACATGCTTATTGATTTTAGAAAGAGGGAACTGGAGGGAAAAACATCAATCAGTTGACTCCCGCAGTCAACTAGACTGGGAATGGAATCCATGACCTTTGTGTTTATAGGATAATCCTCCAACCAACCGAGCCACACTGGCCAGGGCAAAAGAAATATAACACTTTAACTCACTTAAACTTTCTGAAGAAAAGTCCATCTTTTGTTTACCATATATTATAAGAGGTAATGAAAATGTACAGTTAGTGATCATTTAGGTCATTTCATCTAAAGCTTGATAATTAGTTTTAAGATTTTGTTTTATTGTGGTAAGAACACAACATAAGATCTACCCTTTTAATCAGATTTTAACTATAGTATACTACTGCTGACTATAGGTGCAATGTTGTACAGCAGATTTGAGAGCTTACTCATTTTGCTTAATTGACTGTTAATTAGTAACTGCCCATTTGCCCCAATACATTTTGGCAACCACCATTTCCCTTTGCTTCCATGAATTTGACTATTTAGAGTCTTCACACTAGTGGCATCATACAGAATCTGTCTTTCTATGACTGGCTGATTACACAGCACATCTTCAAGATTTATCTATGTTGTCATATACTGTAGAATTTCTACTCTTTTTTATTTTGAGTCTTAATAGTTTTTTCATTGTTTATATATTTTCTTTATCCACTTATCTGTCAATGACCATTTGGGTAGTTTCTACAAGTTAGCTATTGTGAATGGTACTGTAGTGAACATGGGAATGGGAATGTCTCCTCAGGATCTTGATTTCAATTAGTCTGGGTTAATATCAGAAGCAGGAATTCTAATCACATGGTAATTGTACTTTTAACTGTTCTGAGGCTACACCATTTTACATTCCTATCAACAGTGTGGAAGTGCTCCCATTTTTCCCTACACTGGCCAGCATTTGTTTTCTTGTTTGTTTTTGATAATGGTAACCTTGGTGTCTGTGAGGTGATATCTCATTTTGATTTTGATTTTTAATTCTCATCTAAGGAATAATGATTAGTGACATTGAACAATTTTTCATCTAACTATACTGTTAATTTGTATGCCTTTTTAGAATTATCTAGCCAAGACCTTAGCCATTTTTAAAAACTGGGATATTTACTATTTTGCTATTGAGTTATAGGAAGGTGATATTTGTTTGAGCATGTTCTCCCATTCCCACATATCACATAACAGGTTGCCAAACATAAGTGGATCTTGCACTAGTCTCTTTCTTTAAAAAATAAAAATATGCAATCTTTTTTTCAAAAAGATGAGCATTTTACATTGTGATAATGCCTACAAAGTGAAAAATAAACTGACATGGAAATGAAGTTCAATATTATTAATATATTCACTTCACAGAAATAAATGTATATTTAGTACATCTAACAGGAGGGATAAGGAAGAAGGTATATGGAAGATAAGTGGTCATGGAGGAAGACTTGACTTAGGGTGGTAAAGACACATATAATGCGCAGGTGATGTGTTGTAGACTTGTGCACCTGAAACCTGTTGTCACTTTGTTAACTAGGTAGATGGCCCTCCAAGGTGTAGCTCTCACTGGGACTCACTCCAACTCAAGGTGGTTGAAGGTTAGCCCAGTGGGGCCCTGAAGCCCGCTCCTGCTGACTGAAAAAACTAATGTCTTAAATATTGAGGAATTTTGCTATCCTGTTGTTTAACACATGGTAGTTTTAAATGAACAGTCAAACTCAGATTTTGTTTGCCATTTTTCACACTTCTGAAGAGCTGGTTTAACAGCATACCACTTGGAAGAAAACCTTATGGAAGGTAGTGAGATGCTATGTCATTTGGTACAACTTTGAATAATCATTCTAGCTCAATAGCCCACCATGGGATCAGCCAGAAACTCATTTTCCACCAGGTCAGTTTCTCCATCTTCTCAATCTAGCATCCTCATATCCTTGCTGGCGTATCGTTGAGAACATGCCTCAAAGATGAGAATTTTCTGCACTAAATTCTCACTGTGTGTTTCCCCAAATCAATATTTCTAGTACCAGATCTTAAAATGAGAATGAGGAAATGGAGCTCTCAGTAGCCATGAAAATCTCATTGGCTGGAGCTGGATGTCTCCATTTTCATTTTATTCTCATGTTTAACAAGTATTTTTTTCTATATCTAGAGTTCTCCAGATAAAGTGAAGAGCTTTACTTCACTGAGAGATGATGAATTTTTTAGGCTTTTAAATTCTCTTGCTCAAACATGTTCATTTTTATTTTAGCCATATTTACATTTCAAAGAGATTTTTCCCTATTATGTGTGCATTTTCTTAATGTTGTCAACCACATTAGCTGTAATTTAAATGCTTTGTTCTAATTTCTGAATTATTACTACATCTACAATGTTAGTTGCTCAGTTTAGTTTAATTCTCACTTATGTTGGTTCATTTATGCTGCAAATATTATTTACCTAAGTGATGCTCTAAATGCTTTCAATCTACATGAATTAAAAAAAAAAACCTCATTAATTACTTTCCCCATTCCAGTAGTACTGCGGTATTAATTTACATTTTTTTATTCACTCACTGTGGATGTGCAGATCTGAGCAAGAGCCTTCCTGCTTGGGAAAGCTGAATGACGTTGGCCAATATTTTGAGCAGCATGTCAGAGGACAAGGTTTACTCTCACAGCTTTTGCTGTGAATTATTTGGGTTGTTTTGTATGCAATTTTGTTTAATTAATCCATCTGCTTTAAATATCCAGGGTACTTAACACTCACTCATTTCCTAGTTACATTATTTTATGACCATGTCATTAATTTATTCACATATACCATAATGAGTGATACACAAACCATCACAGTTAGGAATGTCAATGCCCTGATATTAATGTTTTCAAGAAACTGAAATATGCAAGGGTCATTTTCAGAAATATTTATTCCAATAATGAAGCCTATGTACCAAACTACTTTATAGTTGATATCACCAAAATGCCTTCAATTTAATAAATTGGATGATAATACTTGGTTATAATGAAATTATAGAAATGGGTATTTCTGAAACTTACAATAGATAAATAAAATTATGCATTACTTATCCACTTAGTATTTATTCAATTTTATTACTAGGCACAAAAATGCTATTGACTTATTGAATGAAAATCATAATTTCAAACCAACTTGAGAAATAGTAGGTTGCTTAAACATCAACAATGTAACAAATTTAAAATTCAACTATCTAGTTTATCACTGTTTAAAAACAATGTAAGCCCTGGCTGGTGGCTCAGTAGATAAGGCGCCAGCCTGTGAACACAAAGGTTGCTGGTTCAATTCCCCAGCCAGGGCACATAACCAGGTTGCAAGCCAGGTCTCCAGCCAGATCTGTAGCTGGAGGCAGGTGAAAGGCAACCATACATGGATGTCTCTCTCCCTCTCTGCTTCTCTCCCTACCCCTCTCTTTAAAAATAATAAATAAAACCTTTAAAATTTTTAAAAAATAAAATTTAAAAAAATGTAACTACAGATATAAATATATATAAAGTTTTAAAACACAATATATATTATTTTGATTCTGAAGTCTATATGTAATATGTATATTGTTTGAAATGTTATGTATAAAACAATGTCTATATATTAGGTATAATCAATATAAATTAGAATATTTTTATACCTTACTGAATGCATTATTGATTTCTATAAAAAATGCTAACAGTAAACTATATGTACAATAATATGATGTATAAGTGACATATAAGAAAAAGAGAAAATGTATTGCTAAATTAAAAATGTACCACTTTGAAAGTAAACTCTGCTTCAACTTAACTACTACTATTACTACCAGATAGAATCAGTCTTTATATCTGCCTCCACCAAGAATATAAAACTATCCAGGAAAATTTCATCTAGTTTAAAATTTCAAATTAAGACACAGCTCCTGCCAGATCTCTGAAGAAACTATCCCAATTTGCACAGTCAAACCAATCATTTCAGGTCATTGGAGTGTTATTGGCACCTTATAGCATTAGCTTGGGACCCCTATGTCTACAATATGTAATGCTGCCTTCCAAATTGCCTAACTTCCTTCCAACTCCAACACTGGATAAAAAAGATGGGCTGCTTTTCCATTTGTAACTTTCTTCCAAAAAAGATTTTTGGTATGATTTCTCAATAGACATTTTCAGCTGATACCAACATTTTTATAAAAGGGAGAAAATGTAAAAAAGCATATATAGAAACTGTTATTATAGGAAATGGATAAAAATGCACTTTTGCTTCAAGTCCAATTATATGACAATCACTGCTCGCCCTACCAAGTACTGCTTATGTGTTGGGTTAGCACAATAATTTTTTTTAACCCTTAATTAAACTAAACAAATGTTAAAGACCTCTGGATCCTAAAAGTTATCATACATGGAAGATTTCTTTTTCTTTTATTTGTATTACATCTATGAGATGATAAATATTGACTAACCCTATTGTGGTAATATATGTAAATCAAACCACCAGCTGTAAACTTTAAACTTATATAGTTATGTATGTCAATTATGTCTCAATAACACTGGGAAAAAAACCTTAAAACCTCTACAGTTAAAATAATGTGATTGAAGTGACACCAAGACATTTCATCATTCAATAGAGTTTGATCCAAATTATTAAGTTTAGTAATTATTTCAGGATGAAATTAGTTAGTTGTATCAGGGTATTTTAAAAGTCCAGTCTAATTGGAACATGTAGTAGAACATTGCTCACATTAGAATTCCATGTATATTTTATGTTAAGGTTAGTAATCTATAAATTTTGCTTTTTTAGAATTTTTAGAATTTATTTTTCCCTGTTACTTTTTTTTTTTTAACATCACATTATGACCTAAGTGACTCTTTCATGTGTCAGAATTGCTTCACATATGATGACACACATGGGGCACTGGCCGAAGCAGCACGTTCACAGTGTGGTATCCATAGCCACACTTCTCACGACCAGGTCATTTGTGTTTATGGTGACATCTCAGAACCATTGTGTCTTAATTCTCATGGCTTCAAAACTTCAGCATGCCTTGATAGGCTGTGAGGCTTGGCAACATAATGAACTCCGGGGACAAAACTACCGACCAGGATCCAACGCAACAGCAAACAGTACCTGTAGCTGTGCAATGTGTGCGGGTGGATCACGTTTAATAACTGGAGGCATTGATCTCTCACCTTGGGGCAAGCAGAGGAATCACAGTACCTGGGCATACGTGATTATCTTCCCCACAGTTGCCCACCAAAAACTGCTTTTTAATTATTTTTTTCCAATTCCCCTTTAATTTACTATAATTTATCCATATCTTACCATAAAAAGGGAGCACCTTGATTGAAGTAAAGTGCCTTTTTTTTTTTTTGGTAGGAAAAAACTGAAGGGCCAGGCTTGAGGACCCAGTACACCCACTTGAGGGTCAGCAGGGAAATATTTCAGGGCTCCAAGAGCTGCGCGAACCATGAACCAAGCGCCGAGCAGTTCACTTGTGTGGCCTCTCCATCTGGTTCAGGGCGGGAGAGACCACTTGGGAGAAACAATGTGTGGAGAGCAACCTCTCGGGCTCATTTTGGGGACTGAATCAAGAACCTGGGCTAGGTGATCAGGGTTCAGCTGATTTGTTCAGCTGGCCAATCAGTAGAAGAGCTGAGGTTGCCTTTCAGCTTTTGCTCTGTACAAACTTAGGACAGCTGACAAATAGGGAAGGGATGGGGCAGCACCCTCTCCTTACTGCTGTTTGTAGCAAAAGCTGGCCCTTTGGTGTGGTGCTTTGTTGCTCACTGTGGAGGAGGCTGACTCTCAAATGAGCCTGCTCTCCATTCTTACACTTCCTCATCTCTTCCTCCTGTGTATGTTTTGGGCACCAAGAAAGGCTGACACTCCCCCTTGAAACCATGCAGACATGAGAGAGAAAAGTATTTGTATGAGAAATGTAAAATGAGTATCCATACCTACCTTCCTTCATTTTTATTTTCACATTCATTATCATAAATAAATATCATAGATCTGTCATTTCCTTCTTCCTTTCCTTTTC